>BGPR01040971.1:0-13774 GCA_013235015.1 Araneus ventricosus | reverse complement strand
TTACAAGGTCTGCTTCGATGAGCATGCGGCTGGGTGGAACAGAGTCCCTGAAAAACTCACCAGGAAGGCAAAGACACTGTCCGTAGACCAATTCAGCCGATGAAACTCCGACGTCATCCTTCAGGCAAGCACGCATTCCAAGGAGAATAGTGGATAATACCTCAGACCAATGCATTGAAGCATTGCATTTAATAGATGCCTTCAGCTGTCTGTACATTCTTTCCACAATTCCATTGGCAGCCGGATGCAAAGCCGTGGTTCTAGTCTTACAGGAGCCCAGGACCTTGGTCAAAGCCTGAAAAAGATTGCTCTCAAAATTAGTGCCTCTGTCTGTTGTTATTTCTGGAACGCCAAAACGTGCAATCCAACCGTCGTAGAGAGTCCTTGCAACTGTGTCCGCCAGCTGGTCACTCATCGGACTACTAAAAATGGCGGCGAGCAGGTGGTTGCGTGTTGTTTGAGCTCCCATGGAGGATCCTGGATATAGTGAATTCCCTGGAGGCGGACCCATTCTTTTGGGGCGAGATCACTCCCCCACCGACCCTCAACTGAGGGGTAAGTTTTATTTTGCATTTTGGGTGCTTGGTCCCCTCTGGGGACTCTGTTTATGGATCCTCCTGGCTCCGTGCACCCACCTGTCTCGCTGTGTTGTTATTCTTGATGCTTCAGCATAGTGTTTTAAATGCTGTATTGCTTGCTTTTAATCTTAATTAATATTAGTTTTGGTTATTTGGAAAAGATTTTATGGTGTATTATACTGCATTGGTTTTTATTGTATTTGTGGCTAATGGCGGAGAGGGTGATACGCCCCTTTCGCCATCTTGTCCTCGAGGATGTTGCTGGGGTCACGTGACCTCGTCGCTGGCGACTTTGTTTATAAATTAATTTATGATAGTATTAGTGCTTTAATTCTGTCTGCCTGTTCATAATTGGCTCTCGTGGAGCTGATTTGGGGACTAATGAACTTTCGTAGGTGTTAGGGGGGGCTGGCCCCTTTTCTGGGGTTTCAAGGTCCTCATCCCCGATGGCGGCAACATCGTCACCGATGATCCGCTGTCGGGTGGCTCGGGTTAATTTGCCTTTTTGCTTGTTTGATTGGGTAACATTCTTCCTTGCTTGATTGCTAGTATATTTCCTTTGTTCTTATTGGTTATCAGTTCCTTAGATATACATTTTAACCTTTCTTGATTGGTTGATTGTGCCATCGTGTGCCCGGAGTTGGATGGAAGTTGCTCCTATGTTGGTGAAGTGTTTCTGCCGATGTTTCTCAGTCGGCGCTTCTGATTGTTTGTTTGATGATGGTCAAACTGCTTTATTGCTTGATTTTCTGCCATTACAGTTACAGTTAATGGTGTTTTTTGTTTAATTTCTTTTATTTCTTGATTGATTGCTTGATGTTAATACTCAGTCTTTCTCGTAGAGTCTTTGAGATTGTTGCGACGATGTTTCGGACGATGGGTCCCAATTTTTTCGTTATTCCCTTTTTTGGGGTTTTTCGTTTTTTCCTTGGGACCCATCGTTCAGGGGGTAAAGTTGGCTGCACCCCCTGTGAGGCAACTTTTTTGGGGGGTTTTTTCGAGGGCCTAGGGCTATTTTTGCAGTTTTGACCCGGAGGAGGTGACTTTTGGCTGGTATTGCAGTCGCTGGTTTTGTTGCCTGCCTTTGGGATCCTGGTTTATTTTTGAATGTTTTTGGGATTTATTTGGGCCCTGGGTCCGGCTTTGGTTCGTTTAAGTTTAATTCCGTCCTGTTGCGTTTTGGCTCGGGGCGGTGGCTGGTGCACTGTCAAAACCGAGAAAAAGGAAGCCTGGTGTGCCTGCCTTCAATGGCTAGCATCTCTTGCCACTGTTGGGAACACCCCGGGGTGACCCGGGCCCTTCGGCAGAGCGGAGATGTTGGTGCACTGGGTGGATCCTTTCGGAGTGGCGCGGTGTTACTGGTACCTGTTTTGCGCCCTTGCTCATAGAAGGGGCGACGTCTGGTACTGCGGGCTGGGTTAGAGTAGACCCCTTCGAGAAATCCTCCAGGGTCGAATCCGGGCCGCGCGCGAGTACGGTCTGGAGGAGGCCCTGGACCAGTGCTTGGGAGGAGCACGTTGGGGCGTTCTAATCTGGCGAAGGGCCCTGTCAGTTTCCCTGTAGACTACAGGGGCCCGTTGTCTTCTACGGGTCCAGAGGAGTGGGGCGGTTTCTGGCTTCATCTTCCGTAAAAAGAAGAGCACCCCCTCCCAATTTTGTAATTATGGCCACAACTAAAGGAAGCTCGAATAAAGCGCTTGGTTCGGGTTCCTTGGTTGGGCAGGAGAGTAAAGAAAGAAAGAAGGATAAACAGCGAAAAAAAAAGGATGCATTAAATTTGGGGTCATCTGGTAGCGCTGATGACTTTGTAGATCCCCAAAGACCAGCTATTGCTGGCTCAGAGTTACCGAGATGCTTTGGACAGAAGGTCCTCTCCACAGTCCCGGTTGGGCCTAGTAGATTGGAAGTGCCGGTACAGTTCGGACAATCGAACCCCTTTGCACTGCCAAAGGTGGCTACTAAAGATCCCGGGATGGATGTTGCGGCGGTCTCCTCTCCTGGTCCTGGTACACGACAGGCCAGTTATATTGGCTTTGGGCTGACTTCGGTTCTTCCTCCAGGAACTTCTTGGGGGGATACCCCTTATCCAGGCAGTCTCGCTGCTGCTACTATGCCTTTCAATTTTGCACCGGCTAACAGGTCTGAGACTCTTGATTTGTCAGCCGTTCCGTCCTCTTCGGCTCCGGCCGATTTAGTCATGATACCTCTTGCAGAGCAGCTTCAGGAAAACAATATTCCTTTGGCCCCTAGGACTACGTTGGCGCCTGATGGTCATAATGAGTCCTTGGTACCCGGCACACCTCAAAAGCCTCAGGAGGGGTTATTTCAATATGGCCGAGAGGAAAGTCCTCATTCTTACAAGAAGGCTCCTCTCCCTAATCTGACAGAGGACCGTATGGATGAAGGGACATACCCTGGCGTCAAGCGGAAACCTGGCTCGGTTCGTAACCGTAAGTCCAAATTGTCTAGAAAAAAAAAGGAGGGAACAATTGATACCCTCATCTTTGAGAATTCAGGTTCGGAGTCCGACAGAACGGTTATGGTTGAAGACTCCCAAAGTGAGTTCCCGGTAGCGGGGGATGGAGTGGTTCAGGAGGTTCCGTCTACCTTTGGTGCTTCACTCTTGACCTCCTGTGGTGCGGATAGCATTAAACCAGGAGACCATTTTTCTCAGCCGGACTTTAGTATGGAACAAACAGGCATTTGTCCATGGATTACTAAGCTCACGCATAAGTTTTTCCAGGTGTATAAACAGCCTATGGAAAGATTACAGCACATGAATGAATTTTTGCAGGTGATCAGTGCGGTTTTTGTGGATTATACTAGCCGCTTGGAGCAGTTTGACGATATCAAAAACCGACTGGATAAACTGGAAGCTGCGCAGAAACGACCTTCCTTTTCTGAAGTACTGGGTGCCCCCAAGTTCTCGGTGGGAATTGCAGGTTCTAGTGCTCAACCTTCAGAGACATTGTCTGTGCGGAGGCCCCCTCGGGTCAGGAAAAGAAGAGGCCAATCCTCTCTGACAGTGGCACCTGTTGTTGCTCCTCTTGGGGTGGCGGCTAAGGCTCCTCCGGTTTTCAGCCAGCATGAGACTTCGGTCCCCAGGCAACCCGAGACTTCGGTCCCCAAGCAGCATATTGGATCGGTCCCTGAACGGCCAAAGCCTACAAATTTACTGAAACCGCGGCAGGAGTCCCCAACTGTTCTTGTGTTGCCTTTAGGCGACGTTTTGAACTCTTCTCAGGACCTCAAAACTCTTTTGGAAAATCATATCAGTCCTAAGAATCTCGGTCTAAAGGTTATGGCTTGTTTGCCGGCCGCTGAGAGTGGGGTGATGGTGAAAGTGCAAACTGCGGAAATGGCCGCAAAATTGTAATCGAACATAAATGCTCATCCTGATTTAAATGGTGTTTGTCGGGCAAGGGCTCCCCGGCGCCCTCAGCCCAAAATTCTGGTATATGATGTCCCCCATTTTGCTGGGAATCGGGAGGAGCAAGAGACTTCATTTTTGGAAAAGCTTGGGCAGTCGAACTCTTTTCCGGGTGGGAGTGTGTCCGTTCTTTTTAGGCGACAAGGTAGAGGGTCAGCCCAACACTGGGTCCTTTCTGTTGACCCTGTTGTTTTTCACTGTATCAGTGGGACTAACAGGCTACACTGGGGCTTGGGCTCTTTACGGTTCCGTACGTTTTCCGAACCAATACAGTGCTTCCGGTGCCTAAAGTTTGGTCATGTCCAGTCCCGGTGCCGGACTCCGGAGGAGTTGTGCTCTCGATGTTTGGAGAATCACTCCTACAAGAATTGTCCGGCGGTGGCATCGACGTGTAGAAACTGCTTTGCATATAATAGACAGAATAGGGTTGGGCCCCGGCTTAAAGTGAACCACACAGCTGTGTCACGGCACTGCCCCCTCTTTATTCGGGCATGTGCGGAAATGAGGCTTCGCTTTCCAACAGTTCTCTAAAAAAAAAAAAAAACTTTGTTGGAAATTTGTTTAATCTTGATGTAGTAGTTATCTGTTGTATTGTAAATGTAACCTAGTTACTTTGTTCCTGTTCATATTTGGCAACCAAGTATTTGGTTGGAGTATCTTTGTGACACAGCGGTGTTTCGCTGTAATTCGTGCAGGATATTTGGCAACCCGTACAGATCTTTCGTACGGGTTGAAGTTTAGGTGGGCCCTGTGGGGTCGGAGATTGATGTTTGCAGTCCGGAAGGGCTGGTTTTAATTGGCCCAGTGGGGTCGTGTGTGGGAGTGGCCCAGAGAGGGTCGGAGATGTGCAGAGAGTGATGACGACGGGCACGCGAGTGTTTCGACATAGCGTGCCCCTAGTTTGCGAGCTCAGGTCGGACGTCCCGAGGACGTCAGGTCGGTTCCCCTGGCTGCGTTGGCGCTAGTTAGTAGACTCTTCGACAGACCTCTTCCATTCCTGCCCATGTCCTAGTTGACGAAGACAGGGGGAGAGGGTCCTGTAATAAATAAATGGTCACTCATCGGAAAGGCTTCAGGCCACCTGCAAAATCTGTCAATAACAGTTAGTACAAATTTATTACCATTAGACGGGGACAAAGGTTCCACCACATCAATGTGTTTGTGACTCAATCTCGCGTTAGGTAGTCTGAAGGATCCCAATGGAGCTTTAGTGTGCCGCTGAATTTTCGACTTCCGACATGCCACGTAACATCTGCACAACATCTGAATATCTTTATTCATTGAACTCCATACAAAGCGTTTTTTGATCAAATCAGTCGTAGCTTTTATACCAGGATGTGACAAGCCGGGTAATAAATCAAAGACTTTCTTTCTGAATGATACTGGAACATATGGCCTGATTTGTCAGTTGAAATGTCACAATACAAAAATCGTTTTGATGACAGTAAGCTCAACTGCTCAAATTTCAGACCAGTGCCAGTTTCGATAAGTGATCGCAACTCGCCGTCGGAATCCTGCGCGGTAGCCATTTCATTAAAATCAACAGATCCTGGAACCGTTATTGCCGAAATCCGTGAAAAAGTGTCTGCTACCAAATTAGAGGAACCAGCTATGTAACGAATGTCAGAAGTAAATTGACCAATGAATTCCAAATGACGAATCTGCCTAGGCGAATTGTTTTCGTGGTTTTGTTTGAAGGCAAAAGTGAGCGGTTTATGATCCGTAAACACTACAAAATCACGACCTTCTAAAAAATGCCGAAAGAACTTAATCGCAGAATGTATTGCTAACAGTTCACGATCATACGTGCTATATTTGCGTTCTGCGGGAGTTAACCTCCTAGAAAAAAAAACCAATGGGTTCTGAACTACCATCACCATGCAAAACTGCCCCTATTGCAGTTTCCGAAGCATCTGTTACCAATGATAGTTGAGCGTCACATTTAGGATAGGCTAGGATAGTAGACTGTACTAAAAAATCCTTACAGGCCTGAAATGCTGTCTTAGCCTCAACTGACCAAGCGATCACACTTTTGTCTTTTTTAGCTTTGCCCTTGGCCAAATCGTGTAGGCAAGCCTGCACACCTGTTGCGTTTTTTAAAAACCTGTGGTAAAAGTTAAGCATAGCGAGAAATCTACGCAACTTATCGACAGTTTTAGGTAAAGGATATTCGATCAATACTTTAACTTTATCTGGAAAGGGGGAAACGCCACGAGATGAAATTTGAAATCCCAAAAACTGTAAAGTTTCCTGGCCAAATACACATTTACCAATGTTTATTTTTAAACCATAATCCTTGAGCATCTGAAAAACCTTTTCAACGTCTAATTTGTGTTGATCCTCATTTTCGGAAGCTATTAGAATATCGTCTAAATAAGCATAAGAACAATCAAGACCCAACAAAACCTGATCAATGAACCTTTGAAACGACTGTGCTGCGTTTCTCAACCCAAAAGTCATACATGTGTATTCAAAGAGACCAATTGGTGTTATAACAGCAGTCTTATGAATATCAGAACTTTTAATCGGAATCTGATGATACGCTTTAACTAGATCGATTTTGCTAAATACCGTCTTTCCAGCTAAACCATGTGAAAAATCATGTATGTGTGGAAGAGGATAGCGATCAGAGATTGTAATGGAATTTAATCGACGTAAATCTCCGCAAACTTTCGAATCTCCATTTTGTTTTTTAACGAAGTGAACGGGACTAGCTTAAGCACTGTTTGATGGCCTTATAATCCCTTGTTCCATTAAAGTTTGAAATTCCTCCCTTAAAAATTTGAGTTTCTCAGGTCTTAAACGTCTGGCTTTAGAAAAAACTGGTGCTCCTCGAATCTCAATGCAGTGTTCAACGTTACGAGATGCACTACCGTTACCCGACACTGGAGTTAAAAGTTCAGGAAACTTGCTCAAAATAGAGTGATAAGGAGATTGATTAGAAATCAGCATCAATCCTAAAGAATGACCAGGCGCTTTTACTCCTCAGGAATTCAAGTTTGTAAGATTATCAATCACTCGTCGGTTTTTTACATATACCAACAGACCAAATCTTTCCAAAAAGTCAATACCCAAAATTGGATGCGAAACGTCCGCGACAATGAAAGTCCAGGAAAATTTCCTACGCAAACCCAAATCAAGGTTTAATGCCTTGGTACCATAGCTCTTAATTACTGAACCATTTGCAGCATACAAAACAAGGTCTTGCGGAACAGTAAAATTTGTTAGTCTTCAAGGAAAACAACTTACAGCTGCGCCGCTGTCAATCAAGAAACGAAAACCCATGCTTTTATCGTGAATAAACAAGCGACAATGAGCTAGACCCCGGTCTGCTGTCGCCAAAACAGCCGTGCCCTGAGGTTTTCCTGAAAACTACATGGATTCACGCATTTAGTTGCTGTTTTGGCAAATCGCCGGTGATACCAACAAAGCAGGTTAGGATTGTGCGTACGAGTATACGAAGAACGTCTAACCCCGGTACTCGAACTTTCGCGTTTACTGCTCTGTGCTCGCCTAAATCTAGAGCGCGTTATCCGCTTGAGCTCTGCACGCAGATTAGCAACTTCTTCTCTAAGTGATTGAAGCTCTGAATTTTCAGACACAACCGCGTTAACCTCAGGTCTAAAACTCGAAACCTCGTTAACTTTATCGGCAATCTGAGCTAGACCATCCAAATTGTCTTTCGAAACAGATAGAATTTGATGGATCGAAGTCGGAAATCTTTGCATCCAAACGGACTTAAGCACATCATCGACTATCTTTCCTGCGGCTAAATTCCTCATCTCCTGCAACAAGCGAGATGGTTTACCATCGCCCAACTGCAAGTCTTGAAGTAGCAACCGCAATTTTGTACTCTCAGATTGAGAGAAATGGCTTAAAATTCTGGTTTTAAGAGCATCATACATAGCGTCGCTAGGTGGGTTCCGTACAATATCCGCAATACACGAAAGAACTTTCGAATTTAAAGCTGCGACTACAGTATGAAATTTCGTCTCATCAATAGAAATACTTGTAAGCTTAAATTGCGATTCCAATTGAACAAACCATAACTCAGCGTTGGTTTCCCAGAACGGCGGAGAGCGAACAGCGACACGTGCCATCTCAGAATCCATTGTGGACAAGGAAGGTTAAAATTTCCAAAATACGCAAAGTAAATACGCGAAATGGCCAACGCACAAGACACGCGAACGGAAAGCAAGCGGTCAAATCGCGAAACCAGGAATAATGCTAGTCTAAAGCAGTCAAAATATGGCTTACTCACCGACTATTCTGATGAATGTTCTTAAGCTGGTGAAAACTAGAACTGTAGAAAACTGGATGCAACATCAAAAACGAGGTGAACTTCAGGTTGAAACTCAACTCCAAGGAAAACTTCACGCCTCCAATACAATAAAAGTGGGTACCAATTTGATAGAAGGGAACGTATTCACTTGTCCGGGTCACCAATATAGCGAGGGTGGTCACTAATATAGCGAGTGTCATTAAGTTCCGATGAGGCGAATAAAAGATTCAAGCACTCACCATGGTGCATCTAAATATCTAACCACCATCACTATTATTTAAACTAGACTCGACAAATACGAAGAAAGTTAACATTTAAATTAAGAAAACAACTTTTATTTTTGTCAAACATAATTTAAATAAAACGATTAAAAAACAGAATTAACTTAAAGTAACAAAACTGGTCAACAGTTCGTTGACATGTACAGAGCCAGAAAGAGAGGCTTCTGTCCTTGCTTCTTATATATGTCGCTGGAATCAGTTCGGCGCAAGGGCAAAAAGCGCGATGCTCGCTGTTGCCACATGGGTCCCCCCTTCCAGTCCGGAGGATGAAGTTAACTTTACTGAAACGGGGTTGTTAAGCGTACTCTTCTACCGGATCTTGTGACAACTGAATCAGAGACAGGATTGCTTCGATGATCAGGAAAGGATGGATGTGGTGTTGATGGATCCACAAAAAAATATGCTGGTTTCAACCGGTCAATAGAAACGGTTGCTTCTTTACCATTAATTTCCATGCAAAAGAATTTTTCCTTCCGCCGAAGGACTTTGTATGGACCTTGATACGGCTGCTCTAAAGGTCTCCTGATGGTGTAACGACGAATGAAGACATGCGATGCTGACTGAAGATTTGGATGCACAAACGAATTTTCATCGATTGAATGGTGCGAAGCTCTCACAGGACGTAGCTTTTTTGCAAATGTACGCAACTTCATTACAAGGTCTGCTTCGATGAGCATGCGGCTGGGTGGAACAGAGTCCCTGAAAAACTCACCAGGAAGGCAAAGACACTGTCCGTAGACCAATTCAGCCGATGAAACTCCGACGTCATCCTTCAGGCAAGCACGCATTCCAAGGAGAATAGTGGATAATACCTCAGACCAATGCATTGAAGCATTGCATTTAATAGATGCCTTCAGCTGTCTGTACATTCTTTCCACAATTCCATTGGCAGCCGGATGCAAAGCCGTGGTTCTAGTCTTACAGGAGCCCAGGACCTTGGTCAAAGCCTGAAAAAGATTGCTCTCAAAATTAGTGCCTCTGTCTGTTGTTATTTCTGGAACGCCAAAACGTGCAATCCAACCGTCGTAGAGAGTCCTTGCAACTGTGTCCGCCAGCTGGTCACTCATCGGACTACTAAAAATGGCGGCGAGCAGGTGGTTGCGTGTTGTTTGAGCTCCCATGGAGGATCCTGGATATAGTGAATTCCCTGGAGGCGGACCCATTCTTTTGGGGCGAGATCACTCCCCCACCGACCCTCAACTGAGGGGTAAGTTTTATTTTGCATTTTGGGTGCTTGGTCCCCTCTGGGGACTCTGTTTATGGATCCTCCTGGCTCCGTGCACCCACCTGTCTCGCTGTGTTGTTATTCTTGATGCTTCAGCATAGTGTTTTAAATGCTGTATTGCTTGCTTTTAATCTTAATTAATATTAGTTTTGGTTATTTGGAAAAGATTTTATGGTGTATTATACTGCATTGGTTTTTATTGTATTTGTGGCTAATGGCGGAGAGGGTGATACGCCCCTTTCGCCATCTTGTCCTCGAGGATGTTGCTGGGGTCACGTGACCTCGTCGCTGGCGACTTTGTTTATAAATTAATTTATGATAGTATTAGTGCTTTAATTCTGTCTGCCTGTTCATAATTGGCTCTCGTGGAGCTGATTTGGGGACTAATGAACTTTCGTAGGTGTTAGGGGGGGCTGGCCCCTTTTCTGGGGTTTCAAGGTCCTCATCCCCGATGGCGGCAACATCGTCACCGATGATCCGCTGTCGGGTGGCTCGGGTTAATTTGCCTTTTTGCTTGTTTGATTGGGTAACATTCTTCCTTGCTTGATTGCTAGTATATTTCCTTTGTTCTTATTGGTTATCAGTTCCTTAGATATACATTTTAACCTTTCTTGATTGGTTGATTGTGCCATCGTGTGCCCGGAGTTGGATGGAAGTTGCTCCTATGTTGGTGAAGTGTTTCTGCCGATGTTTCTCAGTCGGCGCTTCTGATTGTTTGTTTGATGATGGTCAAACTGCTTTATTGCTTGATTTTCTGCCATTACAGTTACAGTTAATGGTGTTTTTTGTTTAATTTCTTTTATTTCTTGATTGATTGCTTGATGTTAATACTCAGTCTTTCTCGTAGAGTCTTTGAGATTGTTGCGACGATGTTTCGGACGATGGGTCCCAATTTTTTCGTTATTCCCTTTTTTGGGGTTTTTCGTTTTTTCCTTGGGACCCATCGTTCAGGGGGTAAAGTTGGCTGCACCCCCTGTGAGGCAACTTTTTTGGGGGGTTTTTTCGAGGGCCTAGGGCTATTTTTGCAGTTTTGACCCGGAGGAGGTGACTTTTGGCTGGTATTGCAGTCGCTGGTTTTGTTGCCTGCCTTTGGGATCCTGGTTTATTTTTGAATGTTTTTGGGATTTATTTGGGCCCTGGGTCCGGCTTTGGTTCGTTTAAGTTTAATTCCGTCCTGTTGCGTTTTGGCTCGGGGCGGTGGCTGGTGCACTGTCAAAACCGAGAAAAAGGAAGCCTGGTGTGCCTGCCTTCAATGGCTAGCATCTCTTGCCACTGTTGGGAACACCCCGGGGTGACCCGGGCCCTTCGGCAGAGCGGAGATGTTGGTGCACTGGGTGGATCCTTTCGGAGTGGCGCGGTGTTACTGGTACCTGTTTTGCGCCCTTGCTCATAGAAGGGGCGACGTCTGGTACTGCGGGCTGGGTTAGAGTAGACCCCTTCGAGAAATCCTCCAGGGTCGAATCCGGGCCGCGCGCGAGTACGGTCTGGAGGAGGCCCTGGACCAGTGCTTGGGAGGAGCACGTTGGGGCGTTCTAATCTGGCGAAGGGCCCTGTCAGTTTCCCTGTAGACTACAGGGGCCCGTTGTCTTCTACGGGTCCAGAGGAGTGGGGCGGTTTCTGGCTTCATCTTCCGTAAAAAGAAGAGCACCCCCTCCCAATTTTGTAATTATGGCCACAACTAAAGGAAGCTCGAATAAAGCGCTTGGTTCGGGTTCCTTGGTTGGGCAGGAGAGTAAAGAAAGAAAGAAGGATAAACAGCGAAAAAAAAAGGATGCATTAAATTTGGGGTCATCTGGTAGCGCTGATGACTTTGTAGATCCCCAAAGACCAGCTATTGCTGGCTCAGAGTTACCGAGATGCTTTGGACAGAAGGTCCTCTCCACAGTCCCGGTTGGGCCTAGTAGATTGGAAGTGCCGGTACAGTTCGGACAATCGAACCCCTTTGCACTGCCAAAGGTGGCTACTAAAGATCCCGGGATGGATGTTGCGGCGGTCTCCTCTCCTGGTCCTGGTACACGACAGGCCAGTTATATTGGCTTTGGGCTGACTTCGGTTCTTCCTCCAGGAACTTCTTGGGGGGATACCCCTTATCCAGGCAGTCTCGCTGCTGCTACTATGCCTTTCAATTTTGCACCGGCTAACAGGTCTGAGACTCTTGATTTGTCAGCCGTTCCGTCCTCTTCGGCTCCGGCCGATTTAGTCATGATACCTCTTGCAGAGCAGCTTCAGGAAAACAATATTCCTTTGGCCCCTAGGACTACGTTGGCGCCTGATGGTCATAATGAGTCCTTGGTACCCGGCACACCTCAAAAGCCTCAGGAGGGGTTATTTCAATATGGCCGAGAGGAAAGTCCTCATTCTTACAAGAAGGCTCCTCTCCCTAATCTGACAGAGGACCGTATGGATGAAGGGACATACCCTGGCGTCAAGCGGAAACCTGGCTCGGTTCGTAACCGTAAGTCCAAATTGTCTAGAAAAAAAAAGGAGGGAACAATTGATACCCTCATCTTTGAGAATTCAGGTTCGGAGTCCGACAGAACGGTTATGGTTGAAGACTCCCAAAGTGAGTTCCCGGTAGCGGGGGATGGAGTGGTTCAGGAGGTTCCGTCTACCTTTGGTGCTTCACTCTTGACCTCCTGTGGTGCGGATAGCATTAAACCAGGAGACCATTTTTCTCAGCCGGACTTTAGTATGGAACAAACAGGCATTTGTCCATGGATTACTAAGCTCACGCATAAGTTTTTCCAGGTGTATAAACAGCCTATGGAAAGATTACAGCACATGAATGAATTTTTGCAGGTGATCAGTGCGGTTTTTGTGGATTATACTAGCCGCTTGGAGCAGTTTGACGATATCAAAAACCGACTGGATAAACTGGAAGCTGCGCAGAAACGACCTTCCTTTTCTGAAGTACTGGGTGCCCCCAAGTTCTCGGTGGGAATTGCAGGTTCTAGTGCTCAACCTTCAGAGACATTGTCTGTGCGGAGGCCCCCTCGGGTCAGGAAAAGAAGAGGCCAATCCTCTCTGACAGTGGCACCTGTTGTTGCTCCTCTTGGGGTGGCGGCTAAGGCTCCTCCGGTTTTCAGCCAGCATGAGACTTCGGTCCCCAGGCAACCCGAGACTTCGGTCCCCAAGCAGCATATTGGATCGGTCCCTGAACGGCCAAAGCCTACAAATTTACTGAAACCGCGGCAGGAGTCCCCAACTGTTCTTGTGTTGCCTTTAGGCGACGTTTTGAACTCTTCTCAGGACCTCAAAACTCTTTTGGAAAATCATATCAGTCCTAAGAATCTCGGTCTAAAGGTTATGGCTTGTTTGCCGGCCGCTGAGAGTGGGGTGATGGTGAAAGTGCAAACTGCGGAAATGGCCGCAAAATTGTAATCGAACATAAATGCTCATCCTGATTTAAATGGTGTTTGTCGGGCAAGGGCTCCCCGGCGCCCTCAGCCCAAAATTCTGGTATATGATGTCCCCCATTTTGCTGGGAATCGGGAGGAGCAAGAGACTTCATTTTTGGAAAAGCTTGGGCAGTCGAACTCTTTTCCGGGTGGGAGTGTGTCCGTTCTTTTTAGGCGACAAGGTAGAGGGTCAGCCCAACACTGGGTCCTTTCTGTTGACCCTGTTGTTTTTCACTGTATCAGTGGGACTAACAGGCTACACTGGGGCTTGGGCTCTTTACGGTTCCGTACGTTTTCCGAACCAATACAGTGCTTCCGGTGCCTAAAGTTTGGTCATGTCCAGTCCCGGTGCCGGACTCCGGAGGAGTTGTGCTCTCGATGTTTGGAGAATCACTCCTACAAGAATTGTCCGGCGGTGGCATCGACGTGTAGAAACTGCTTTGCATATAATAGACAGAATAGGGTTGGGCCCCGGCTTAAAGTGAACCACACAGCTGTGTCACGGCACTGCCCCCTCTTTATTCGGGCATGTGCGGAAATGAGGCTTCGCTTTCCAACAGTTCTCTAAAAAAAAAAAAAA
>BGPR01040970.1:0-13774 GCA_013235015.1 Araneus ventricosus | reverse complement strand
GCAAAATTTCGTCATCCACTCGTATTTTCACTGCCGCGTGACTCAGCATTTTTTTTTTTGACCGGGCCATGCTTCGCGGAGAAACGACGATCCACTGGAGCAGGGGAAAGGGAAAAGGAACTCATTTCATCTCCCCTGCTTTTTCATCTTTTGGCATAAACAAATTCTCATTTCACACACCCAGGAATTTAAGACAATTTAGTCACTATTTAAATACAGCATAAAATGGCAAAAACAGAATTATTTAAAAAAAAGTCTTTTAAGCGATAAGATATTCAAATGTTAGATAAAAGAACAGACTTTGAGTGTTTTGATTAAACGCATTTTGAAGAAGGAAAAATAATTGAAGTTAATAATTAAAAATTTAGTTGTTAATTTAATTTAAATGTTGTGGGACAACACAACAGATTAAATCTTCAATTTCATACGTCAGAAGGTTGATTAAGAATTCAAAACGATTGAACGATTTAAACTAAGACGCAAACAGCAGCTCACGTTCCATTATAGGATGAAATGATTTTTCTCTGCAAAAGAGCATGCGCATTGGACTGAGTGGAGCAATATAATTATCATCGGTGGGAAAAAGTAGAATATGGATGGATAGGACCTGTTCTCCTATTATTACTATGATTTGAAGAAAGAAGAACGAATTTTATCACGTCCCAATCGTGCCTTGGTTCTGTCATCCTATGGAGAGCAATTAGCTCAAAGCTGTTCTGGATATTTCATTTTAAAAAGTAGACAGGCATTTCAAACTTATTTATCAGTGTTGCAAAACATGCACTCAAGCCACCAGCTGCATTTCATCCAAATAATTTTATTTTTCAAGAGGATAATGCTGCGATACATGCAACAAACGTAGTTAAACAATAATTTGTTCCTAAAATATTCACGTTTTTAAGAGGCCCCTGGCCCCTCAGACTTAAATAAAATAGACCATGTATGGGGCATCTTATCTGATGACATTTATCGTGATGGTAATTAATATGAAAATATCAATGATTTGTTTTCAGCCATACAAGCATCATGGAAGAAAATTGCCCCTCAGAATATAAAGGCTTTACATAATTCCCTACAAATAGAATTTTCGTACTGATAAAGGTACAAGGTAGTCATACAAAGTACTGAAACATTTTTCTTTCCGACGTAATTTAAGGAAATAAGACTGAGGCTATTCAAGTGATTGGATCATTTTATTAGATAATTAATATTGTAACGAAATTGTCTTGTGGGTGTACGTGAATGCAATCCAATAAGCAGGATTTAAAAAATAAAGCTCTTCATTTTACAAATATTCTAAGCAAAGAAGCGTAACACAAGTATTAACACAGCACTAGTAAAAATTCACAACAGAGACTACCAATAAATCGCAACACAGCGCTCAAAGGTTTCTTGTTAGCTCACCAGCTTGCTTGCTGATCAAATTCCAACTGACTCGTCTAGGCTTGAGAGCTTGCCTTTATACTTTTCAACAGGAAGTGACTTCATTACGTAGGAAGTGACGTAATCTCTAGAAAGTTCATGAAACCTGTAGAAATAGGTTGAAAGTTCGAGGTCCTTCTAGAAAATTCTCTTTGTCGCCAAACTCGCCAACTTTACCGCTAAGTGGCCAAAATGGTCGCCAAATTTATCACCAAGTCGCCAAGATTAGCACCTCAGGGAAACGGCTTTATAGCTTCGTAACAGTATTTTTAATAATCTATATATCTGTACTAATAATAAAGGAGAATGTCTGTGTGTGTGGCGCCCTACAGGACAGGCAGCTAGACTTAGAGCAACGAAATTTGGCACAAACATATTTTGGAGAGTGGTAATGTGCACCCCTGAGCTGTTTTTACTTTCTCGTATACGAAGTATACAAAGAGAAGGTATTGTAATCGTCAAAAAATTCGAACTCAAGATTTTGACGAATCTCCACGTTTTAGACCTCCCTGATTCCGAAAAACACAATTTGGGAATTATGTCTGTCTGTGTGTCTGTATGTCTGTGAACACGATAACTCGAAAACTATTAGAGATACAGGGATGAAATTTTTCATGTGAACTTTACACATAATTTGTAGGTTTCTATCAAATATTGGATAAAATCCGTCCAAGGGCAGTCTGTCTATCTGTCTGCCCGCGGTCATGTGAACACTATAACTTAAAAACTTGAATAGCTAGATGAATAAAATTTGGTACACAGTTTTATCATCATGAATGTAGGTCCGTATAAAATTTTGGGACAAATCCGTCAAAGAGTTGACTGTCTATCGGTCTGTATAAGCGCATCTCCAACGCGTCCGCTATCTCCACACGCATGCGTATTGGACGCAATCTTCTGTGCACGATATTTATTGACTCCTGCTTGGCGCTTTTTTTCATCCGATTCTCCGTGCGCATGCGTACTTGGTAGCAATCTGTGCAAGCGGAAGGATTGTCCTTGAGCGAAGAAAGAGTAGAAATCGGTATGCATTTAATCGGAACGCATCTCTTCGAATTTGATTTTTTACCCAAATATTTTCTGATAGTCATTGGATCCTGGGTTACCATAGGTTCGAATTTTTTTATCCACACGGGGGGAGGGGAAACAGCACCTATTTCGAGAAGTATACGAGAAAGTTTAGGGGAGACCACTCCCGCTGGTTTGAAATTTTAATTAATTAAAAATTAAGCTAACTTTTAGCTGTTTTTCCTTAATAAGTTTCAAAAATATTACAGCATTAAAATTATTTTTACACCATTTAAAAATTTAAACAATTACCTTTTCAATGATATTAATTACGTTGGCGTGCTATTTTTTCTCTAATTTTAATAAATTTTTAAAAAAACTTTGGCATAATTTACAACACTCCTTTTCATTGTTGCAACGCATTTCAAACCGTTTTCATTGTTTAAAGAAATGTTTAATTGCATGTTTCTCTTGCATTGTTGAATGCTAAGAAAATCTGGAATTTATTTTCTTCTGTTATCTGATGAATTTTTACGTGAAATCTGTGATGGAAGTATTCAAGATAGTAAGTATAAAGTGAACTGAAAGATTAACTTTGCCATGTTTTAATTCTTTTTGTCAGCGTGTTTTAAGCCAATTATCATGCTGCTGGACGTAAAATGCGCCGCACCAATTTAATGTTGAAATCAAATGCGTATTTTATGTTAATGTGGACAAGGAAGAGAACAAGTGCAAGGTTACGGAAAAAACGCGGGTTAATTGTCTAGAGCAATTTGAAGTTTAAAATTACTTTGTTAAAGGAACCATGAATATAAAATTATACATAAAAGATTTAGTTGAAGTTTTATTTCCGGCTCTCAAGCTGGTCTCCGACGGCGGATAGTATATATATAAAACTCAATGTATGTATGGTATGTATGTGATATTTTAATTTTTTAACTTTCTTAAATCATTTTTAACGACACCTCAGTTTTAATTACTTCTACTACCATCGTAATAAGCGCACTACGATTTTCATTTCGAGTCACGAGACTTTCCGGAGAAATTCCCTTCTCTGGGTACTTAAACTTTCTGCGCATTCCTATCTGCCCTTTTTGATTGAAGCACGTAAAGTGACAAACAGGCGTTACCTCTTTAATGCTGGTCATGGATAGTAGCAAATTATAATTCTTTTACGCACTGAAAACTAATCTAAATTATCCTCAATGATGGAATAAGGAAGAATGAGCCAAATATTGACTTAGATTACACTTCACCTTTAAAGCCTGATCTTACATGTATATATGTTTGTTCCAGCATCACTTCCGAAAGTCTAATCCGATTTTGAAAGAAATATTTCTAAAAGGCCAATTGACAGGCTTGGCGATTTTAATGAAACTTGGTACACATGTTCATCACTATATGACTTGAAGTGTACTGTAGGGGTAAATAAACCCTAAACCAGTGTACGAGTACTAAAGAAATGTGTTGTAATACTATAATACTATGTTGTATTATAGTATTACACACAATACAGTAAACTAAGTTCCTTTTCACTTTTTAGACGATGCGGATAACAGAAACTGACAGTTAAGCGACTGACGGTTAATCGAAGTGTTACTGTAATATATCAATAAGAGAGAGACACAAGAAAACATATTTCAAAAATTCTTACGATGCTGATATCAGATGCTTTGAATTCACAAACGATCAAATAGTTGAAACAATTTCAGAGTATTTTTTCATATTTTAGAGCATTAATTATTCCTTTATTCAAAGGTTTAATTAAATTTCATTTCAAGCCGTTTTTAAAATAAACAATGACTATTAAAAGAAATTTTTCTTTTATTCCTATGCAGTTTTATTAAACAGATAACATATTTTTAAAACAAAATTAACGAAAAAGCAATAAAGATTATGCAAAAATATAGAAAAGAAAATAACAGGGTGTAAGAGAATTTAATACAACAAAATTTCACAATGAATATTTTATTTTAAAGCTATTTATAAGCTCTGCAATGAATACATAATATGATAATTCTTTATAAATTATTTTAGTTTTTTTAGACCCAAAATGTCTTTAAAACAATGATTTATATTGGACAGGGAAGGAAAAAGATTATTCACCACCATTGTTCGTGGCTTTTAAAATTTAAGGTTTCAATATACTAGAGACTACTTTGCTGCAAACATGATAACATAACCGCCATTTTTTCATACGCAAATAAAACCATCATTTGTTAACTTGAAGCAAACAGCTTTCTGAAAGTTTATTTTTTTCTCCTTGCCTTCATCTCTCTCATGGCTGACAGATTGCGTTGTTGACACAAGACGCTTTTTATAATGTTAATTAATCTTTGAGCTTAATACTCTCTTGATATTTTTGACTACTTAATTTTTTAAGTGTTCACTCAACTGCACAATTCTCTTAGCCTCAGTTATTATTTTTAATTAATTTTGCTTTGCCGCCACCGAAATTTGAAGTTAACCGTTCTCTTCTGAAATGTTCTAGAAATTATATTTGAAATGCTAATGAACATTGACTTTTTGTTTGATGAAAGAATTGAAAAACAATCTTAGTTAATTATTAATTTGCTTAAATTTTTTATATGTGATAAAAATGATAATATCATTTTCAAAACATTTTATTTATAACAGTGAGAACATCGTATTCAAAACATTATGATAACAACAGTTATACAATTCATGAGGGACGATACAATTAATTTTTCCTCTAAAGTGAAGATGAAAATTATTCTGAAAATTGGATTACAAAAAAAATCAATGAGATTTTGAATATATCTTTGATGTAACTTTTCCTTCTGAATTTCTCTGGAGAAAAGACTGACACGCATAACGTTTCATGATCAGATTGAAAATTTATATAAAGTAAGAGTCCTAAAAATCAGTTTTCTACTGGTTGAATTTTTAAAATTAACGTGTCTAGAATTTTGGATATCTTTTCAACCTCTAACCTTTATTAAACGTAAGCGCAATGTTGTGATGTATTGTAGCATAGTATGAAGAATCGTGGAGCCTTCTTTATCAAAAATAATATATTTATTGGACGACTACCACAGCACAAACATGAAAAACAAACACATACACTTACATCACAAACGTTACAATCACTGACTTGCATCGAATTCCAAGTTCAATCTCTTAAACATAATTCTTTTCCGTTGCTAGGCAACGTTAGCAAAAGACAATATCGTTGCCAAACTATTTTTATTACCTTTAGAAAATAATTAATGCCAAACGATATTTTTAATTAATTTCTTTTTCAGCCAAACGATATTTTAAAATTAATTTCTTTTATGACGAAACGATTTTTTTATCTAATTAATTTCTTTTCCTTAAATATTTTAATAATTCTACATATATATATTTCTTTATTCGTTACGAATATCAGAATGTAAAGAATATTATGATAGAATACACGTTTTAGATAAAATTATTATGGCAATGGAAAATCAATTATATAACAGAACAATGACGGAATTAACACTAAAGTGCTGTAACTAAAAAATAGATGCATGATTATTTCGAAAGATACTGTATCGGATATGAATACTAAGCGAAATAAAAAATAAGAATACCTTTCTAATAATAGGACAAACTAAATTTTATATTACGTTTAATATTTTATCCTGTTATTTGTAATTCATTTCAAACAATTCTATTAATCTAAAAAATATCTTTAAATAGATTCTTCAGAGAGCGATTTCTTTAATTATTTTCAACATAGTGTAGGTTAAATAAATAATATGATTTATTCGAACTGGAATCTAAATTTATATCTTCACTCGTTAGAACAGATCTGTTTGAAAAGATAATCCATGCAGTATATCGATCTGAAGCAATGCAACATATTCTTTTTCTTGTATACCATTTATGTTTGAGTTAATGTATATCTACGTGTATTCGGCTAAATACCATTCTTCGAATTTCACCAAGACAAAATAATATCATTTCGGTCGATACAAATTCAAGGAATGTATATTAATTATTTACCAATTCGATCTGAAAAAACAATGAAAATCGAGCTAAGAGAAAATTGCTAGGCGAACTGGGGAATTCAAAATTTTGTATTGCTTTTTGAGATCTTCATTTGATTTGGTTTCTCTCCGCTAGGCAAATATTCGCGTTCAATAAAACCTGAAATTAAATTCCATGTTTCGAAATTCCTTCTGATGTACCGCGAGTTTTATCTCATAGATAGAACTCGTCGGATGGTGAAAGAATGAAATAAAAAGAAAATAAACGAAATATACAGAGCAAAAATGAATTATTGTAAGAGATGAAATTCATGGGTCAATTTTTTATGTAGTATTGTCTTTCTTTCGTGTTTGTGCCGGATAGTATTTTTCTTATATTCTTTGAAAATTCGATCTTTTCATAATGGTAGCAATTCTTGCACAGAGATATTTTTCAATTGAATCAAAATTTTTTAAATTCTTCGATACGGTTGGAGATCTGCTTTAAAAGACAAGAATAAGAAGAAGAAATGTTTTCCTTGTTTCTGATACATAAAATAGTTGACTTAGGATAAGTTCAGAATACTGTTCTTAATTATTAATCGTTTTTTACACGTAATCTTACATTTATCCCCTTAACTGTTTATCCCGAATTTACTCGCGCGTCGAATTATGGAATTTTTACATGTTAAGTCTGAAATTACGTCATTCGTAGACGTTATGATTCGATACAAAATATGAAGAGTAACTCATTAGCATCTCAAGTATTCTATGAACTCTTAATTGAATCAATAAGACAACACATTCCCAAAACAGTAAGTGTTATCTAATTGGACAATAGAGAAAATAAAACAGTTAAGGGGTTAAAGTGATATTCCTTTTAACGAAAAACTCGTTCGCATATTACTTGTCAAAAAAATTAGTGAAAGTTTTTATTTTTTTGCTCAACTTGTGTTGAAAATCCTTTTTTATCACATTCTGCTTAAAAATTATTTAACTTATAATTAATTTAACAACAAAAAGTGTATATGGACGATCGGCACCTTTTCTCGAAAAAAATTAATTAATTTTCAAATTTATTTTCCTCTCTGTGGCCCGAGAATGGAGTTAATTTATATTCATGTGATACACGTCACATACGATGTGCCAATACTATTTAGGTATCCCTTGTGGATCCTACAGGAGCAAAAAATCCATCCTCCATATATGCAATTTGGTGAAATTAAATCTGACATCGTATTTAAACGTCGTCATATCGCTGCGATATGGAAGTTCTGGGTCTTTCGGGCCTGCAGATGTGTCTACGACACCAATTAACCAGGGTTCAAAATTACTTGGTCTAAGTTAAATACAGGCCGTTTATTTTGTATGCAAAAGATTATCTGACAGACCAAAATATGTAAATGCGCAGCAACTGAATCACGAAAAATATATCATATAGATTTCAAACATCAGGCAAGGTTTTATTTTCATAGTTCAATCGTAAATTTCAGAAAAAAATCTTTTTCGAAATTCGAGGCGCTCTTGAAACTAGACTTTAATTTTAGCTATATTTACCTCTCGTTTTGAAGCAATACGAAGGCTATTTTGGGACGGGCTAAGTAATTTTGAACCGTTTTCAGTTAACGAGGACAGCGCCTAAGCCGAATACCCCCACTCCAAACCTCCGCACCACACCAGTGATTTTTGACTGTTTAATGACGCGGGGTCATCACCTAAAGAAGCCTTCTTGTGAAGCCACGAGTTTGTGATTTAAAAGCGTAATGTCGACTGCGGCTAATCACGAAAAACTTGTGAATTCTTTTAAAGTTAGTAGAGCGATTTGTGATCGCTTTAGTAGGGTGTAGCTGGTCTTCCTCTTTTTAATTTTTTAATATTTTTAATGACATAGTTTGTGGGATTTTATGTTTATTTGAATATATATTTGATAATTGATTTTAATTATTTTCAATTTTAATAGTATGCTTTGAGTTGGTCATTTTGGGGAGAGTTTGTTCGGCCTTGTCATTCTGAGATTTTAAACATTTTAAATTAAGTTTAAGCTATTAGGATTTTTATAATGGTTTTAACAATTCTTTTTGTGTGTAGAGTATGTGTGTTTTGTTCGATTTAATTTGTCTGTGTCTGTTTTGAGTGTGGTTTTGGGTTGACTTTTTTTGTATTTACGCTGCATCTCACACATTGTATCTTATGGGTGGAATGCCATTGATAATTAAAATTGGGAATGCATTGTTTGTTTCTCCCCAGCCACGGTAAATTTTTATTAGTAAATAACTTTCAATCCATATGCTGTTATTTGCATTGTCTAATAGGCCGAGTGAGCCCTTGTAATGTGAGACTTTTATATATGTTAATATGTATTTAATTTCCACCCATGTTGCGGGGTGTAGTATGTATATATGATGAAAAACTTTTGATAAATGTGAGTAGGACTGGCGTCCTCCTGCTGCTGGTGGTCAGTTCTCTTCCCCTCCGACTCTTTAATGCCTTAAACCCAGTGGGGTGGGCGGGGTGAGCTGTGTTGCACCACACCAGCGAGAGGATATTTGGCTCCGAAAGGTTTAGCTTGCACTAACGTCGCTTACATGGTGGTTCTTCGATGGAATCGGGTGTCGAACTTGGGGTCCTCTGGCCCCGGAACCGGAACCGGGACCTTACCACCCGACTACCGCCTCTTTCTTTTGAAACTTGAATAACGATAATTTAAGTCGAATTAGCTGTTTTCAATCTTCAGTTTCGAAAGCGACTAGTTTTCTAAAAAATATATGCATTCCAAGTTTAATTTAGTTAATAGCATTCCGTTGACATTCGCTGGGACATTTTTACAAACAAATAAGAAAAGAAAAACGAGAGTTAAAAATTATTTTGAAAATTCCAAAATTTTACCGTCAATAACTTCATTTCCCCTCTCGATATGAAGCAAGATACAAACATTAACACTTTGAAAATGGGAAACGTAAAAATACGTTTTTCTCAAATTATCCAACATCAAAATTTTAATTCAAGGATTTTACTTGCGTACTAGTCTAGATAAATTGGATGTGTTAATAGATGTTTGCAGAATGCGTCTACTTTTTCTTTTAGGGTATAATCATTATCAAAAGCAGCAACAGTTGCGGTTTGTCTCTTTATTTGTGCTTGCATCTAATTCGTATCCCCCCACAATGTGTTAATAAAGAAGTTTCCTAACAATCTAGTACCTAAAGTTTAAGCAAAGGTATTATATAATTGTTTTTGTGTTACATGGGCCGGATGTCGGAATATAACTTTGCTGAAGAAATAAAAAATAGTGCATTATAGGGTTAACACAGATCTCATAAAAGGAGTCTTTTGTATTACGTTGGATTGGTGTTTATCTAAGATTTAATTTTTGATTAAAGAAAAAGGTATTAACTTTCAAAACTCCTGAGTAAGCAATGAACATTTCCTTCTATATCACAATGCACTTTTATCAGTTGTATCAGGACTTTAAGCGAATTATTACCGATCACCATCTCAATTTCCAGAAATCAAATAAGATAAATTCATAAAATGAATCGAGGAAATGTAATGTTTTGGAAACTATTACTAGTTCACAAAACAGTCCTCCCGGGATTTGAAAAGCCTGAACTGTTGACCCAGAATGTTATCCAACCAGTCTTGTAAGACGCATCGGACGGCTGCAATGCCTTCAAACAGATATTCTGTATCTCATATCGCGTTTACAGATTTTATGGGATTTCACTTGATGCGCTTTTTCCCCTGAAGACCGATGGATTTCTGAGCTGTCATATAACACAAGGTGGGAAATTAATGGCCAGTTTCTTTTATGGCGCGTATTAGCCCGAAAACAATAAAGGGATGGAATAAAATCATATCTTCCTCAGCAACAAACCACGTCATGTTTTATTTCTTCCACTGAGCCGAAACAAAGAGTTTTGATGGCCCTATTTCAGTGGCGAGTTAATTCATCTGCTTTATTTCCGTTGTTTTCCTTGTTTGACATTCAGAACTTTATGTTTTATTTGATCTATCTACTACCTTACTTTAATTTTAATAAAGAATGCATTCACGCTGAACGGCAGTGTAGTGTTATGATGACATAAACAGAAGTTCAGAAGAGAATATTTTCTCTGTGCCCTTAAATAAATTAATTTAAATAAGGTACCTATTTTGTTGTTCTTCTTTTTTAAAATTTAATTTAAAGTTTGTGAGCTGCGATTTTAAATATATATATACATAAAAACAAACAAGAAACAAAAGACAAAAATTCAAAAACATACAAGGAACAAAGGACAAAAAAGACAAAAATATTAATAAATCGAAAAAATCATAGCCAGCCGCTCGTCAGGAAGAGAAGCTCGTCTATGATATTAATAAGTGCTTTTTTCTGCTAACGACATACGAAAACAGTAAAAATTTTATCGCTATCCCCTCAAAAAGCACAACGCAATTAAAAATGGAAAAATTCTGGAATAAAAGATTAATACAATGAAGATGATTTAAGAAATCTAAAGCAAAAAATAGGAATACATAAGGCCTAGAATAAAAATAATACAGTTATATTCACAAAACAATAAAAGATTAAAAAAGGAAATGGCTTACCACCGCCAGGAATAAGCACAGGAGATCGTAAGAACTACGAGGAAATGTCGCCAAACCAGTTTTTTCTGTTGCCAAACAGAGGAAGAAAAGGAGAGAAAGGTCTTTCCGATAGCCCTTAATTCACTGCTTAAGATATCGTCGCAGAAAAAAAAGTTTTCGGGAATACCAGTTTTTAAACGTTGATCAAACAAAAGCTTTGATTTCCTCGATTTTGAATTTTTATTTGAACAAATAGTTTTAATACGAGAAAATTGAGTGGGAATTGTGTTTTGTATATATATATATATAGTTAAATACTTCAATTAATCTAAACATGTATAATATTTTCAATATATAGTATACAAATAGTAATCTGAAAATGAAAATTAAAATCAAATTACCTTATCAATAATCATACAAATGAAATAGAAAAGATAGTTTGATTGAAGACTATTACACTATGGAAAAAGACAACTAGAATTGAAGGCTGCGCTCACGAAGATTGCGACGATTCTGAAGTAAACAACCTGCTTTATAAATGTGATGTTTATGTTACCGAAAAAAAATGTAAACACAGAACGCATTTGTCTTTAAAACGAATTGTTAAGTTTTGAAAGACTGATAACTTTTTAATTTTTCTTTTTTTATACCTCTTTCTTATCATATACTTATTAACCTAGTTTTAAGATCTGTAATTTGTACTTTTATAAATTTCTCAAAAATAACTCTGCCTAATAATAAAAAGTTGTCTGTGAAGCTAAAAATAATTCTCTTCTTGCATGTATTTTTCATGTCCAATACAACTCGCCACAAGTAAAACTGATAAAAATGAAATGACTATGAAAAGTGTGGAAAAACGATTGATATTTTTATCTTAGAAAAAAGTATGTTAAAATGTGCTTTAATAGAACATTAAAGATTTTTATGGAATATAATCTGGTCCAACTGAGCTGTAAAAATATTTTATAATATAGGGAAAGCTTAGATGTCCGATACTCCCCGACTTTTCCCTACATATACAGAAAATAAGCTCTTTTATATAAAGTGTGCCCGCTAAAGTCCGTTGTCACCCCAATAATAATTCTGAAGGGCAAGAGCTATAGTCATAAAAGTGGGGTCTAGGTATAGTAAAGTTGCCATGCGTTACGCAAGGAAACCACTTACAGCGCCACCTGGCGGCAAAATTCGGAGTTAGCGTTCTTATCTCGAAAACGATACGAAATACGGGGTAAAAGTCAATTACGAAGTTGTTCAGCATCATCGATTTATTACAAAATCATCTTGCGCACAAAAACGATACAAATGAAAAACACAAAACGCATATTTGTTTGATCGCGTTGAACAAAACTGCACTTGCCGGAAATGAGGCTCATCTATCTGTCATGCTCAAAATGGTGTCCTTCAGCAACAATACACATCTGGACACGGGAATGCACTTCCTGCTGCACATTGTACAACATGACAGGTGACACGCTGGCACAAGCATCCTTAATACAGTTTCGAAGTTCCTGCAATGTTGGTGGAGGGGTTGCATACACTCGCTGTTTGATGTTTCCCCACAAAAAAAAGTCCTTGTACGGAGGGGCGCTGTCGTGTTGGAACCATACATTCTGGAGGTCACTCAACGGCAAATCCTCTAGAAAATAGGATATTACGTCCTTCCTTTTCTCTTTTCTTCCGCGTTATGTCGCGTTACAATTTTGGGAGTTGCTAACCAAATAAATATGCATTTAACGCCTTCTATTTTTAACATTACTGTACTGAAGATGTCTTCTCTTACTAAATCGATGGTGCTGAACATCTTTGTAATTGACTTTTTTCTAGTATATCGTACAGTTTTTGAGATTAGAACGCTAACTCCAAATTTTGCCGCCAGGTGGCGCTGTAAGCGGTTTTCTTGCGTAGCGCATGACAACTTTACTATACTTAGACCCCACATTTATGACTATAGCTATTGCCCTTCAGAAATTATTGGGTTGACAACGGACTTTAGCGGGCACACTGTATTGTTGCAAAAATCTTACTGTGGGTGTAAACAATCCAACACGCAGGATAATGGAGAATGAAGGTTTATTTACAAATATGCAAGAAAACACTTAGCACAGGTACAGGAAACAATAGTTCTTGCACAGATTACCAATGTAAACAGACAGCAATTCACAGGTAATAACAGTTCAGCACTTTGATATTTAACAACACAAACAGCCAGCAAATAACTAGTACCGACAATAACTGCACTTTCAATAGCGCTCAGCTCGCCAGCTTCCTAGCTCGCACTGCGGACGAACTCCAAAGACGTTCGCGCTCCAAGGCGATCCCAGTCGAACAGCACCTCCGTCATCCAAGCGCTCTCATTATATAGTTTTCCCCGGCAGGCCGTGACGTTACATGGAATTATCTAGTACATTCAAGCGTATCTTCTCTCCTAATGGAGAAAACGAGAAGATTCCAGAACCTTTGAGATCCCATATTTCGTCGCCAAATTTGTCGCCAAGGTCGGGGAACCAGACGTGGCTGCTGCTACCCATCCCATACTTACCCCTGTAAAACTCTCTTCCCAACCGTAAGACTCACATTGCTGGGAAGAGACTTTCCATGTTTGTAACAGTATATAGATTTTCGCTTATTTATTACTGGATGTAATAATGTATGTGTATTTGCTATTCGCCCATGTCATTCGATTGCTTATTTTTCTTTGTCATCAGATGTTTTCTCGTTTCAAGGACGAGTCATCACCTTTTCAATTCACGAGAAAATAACTGAATTGCTGATTTTAAAGTCTTTATAAAGGAATCACTCAAGCAAAATGAAGATAAAATGTTGAA
>BGPR01040969.1:768-13775 GCA_013235015.1 Araneus ventricosus | reverse complement strand
CAAAAAAAAAAAAAAAAAAAAATTGCATGAACATGTTGAAAAAAATTTTTTAAACTTATGGTAATATTGTAGGGCGTACCAAGATAAAGAAATAAAAAAAAGGAACAAAAACAAATAACCTATATAAAAGAAAAACTCCTGTCAAAAGAGGCAACTTAAAAAGCTGTGTGCAAATGCAGCAAAAAAGCAGAGAATAAAACATAAAAAAAAATCTTCTCAAAATAAAACAGTTGATTTACTTAGGCATTGTAGAGATAACGTAGTCCCAACAACTCTGCCAGTAATTAAACTGAGAGATACTAATGAAGACTGTGCAAAAACTTCAGCCTTTATTGAAAATAAACTTGCAGAGGATGCAAGCACATCCTTTATTGAAGAAAAATCTGTCGAAGATAGGAGCCCTCCATAATAAGGGGTAGCGCATGTTAATAGAGATCTGTTACCAACAAAAGCCACACAATTAAAAAAAACGAAAGAAAACCACTTCTTTAACAATTAAGGAAATGTTTCAAAGGGTTTCAAATAACAATAATGCTAAATGAATCTGTCATTGTAACTACAATTTCTCGACCCCTCTCACTTTATAAGGTGCAAAATCATTGTGCTGTTACTTTTGCAAAAAAGTATAAAAATAAAAGAAATAAAACAGAATTCAGTATATGATACATTATTATAATTTATTAAGAGCTAATACACTTTACACAGTTGCATGAAGCAAAAAAATTATTTGTCCTTATTTTTTATTTCTTGAGCTAACTTTTATCAAAAGGTTATTAAATATAATTCTTCTCAGACTTCTGTTGGGTTTATATTGCATCTCAATGATGTACAAGTGGTAAATATGTTTTAATGTCTAATTTTGTGTTTTCTGATTTCTCTGATGATGTGTTAAACTTGTTTGTTAACTTTTAATGTGAATGATTTAATAATAATTTAATATTCTTTCCTATTCATACGTACTGAATTATAAATAATTAAGTTATTTATTATTATAGTGTAATATTTTCATCATGTTGCATGTTCTGATGTTTTACTTCTTTCGCGTATAAATTATGGTACAAATTTTTGCTCGCGTATGATTTCAGTCTTTTTGCTTTTTTGCCAATCTCATCCCTGTATATATATATATATATATCCAAAAGATATTGGACTTTCATGAGTTGGTAACTTAGTGTTTTAAAGGGGGATCTTAAATTGAAGGAAGATTAAATTACTATAGGTTACAATGAACTGAAAACACATTTTAGCTCTGGCTTAAAGTTGATTTTGAATATTATACATATATTTCTCATCTAGTAGTGCATAAGAGCCTAATATTTATCTCAAGATGTTTAATGATTTATAAAGGTCTTTTTTTTGTAACTTATGATAGCAAAGAAAAGGAGATTTGAAAATCTAGTTCGAATTTTCTTATTTCACTTGTGGATTTCTGTAATTTTTTTTTTTTTTTTTAGGTGAGGCTGTTACTGTGAAAGAAGCTTCATTTTCCTGGGCATCTGATTCTGATTGTGTGCTGAAAGATATCAATTTGCATGTTCCCAATGGCAAGTTGATTGCTATTATTGGACCTGTTGGATCTGGAAAATCTTCTTTGCTCTCTTCCTTACTAGGAGAATTATATAAGAGGAGTGGATCAGTGGATTTAAAGGTAAAACTATTGTTAGCTGAAATCATTTTTTTTTCTTCCTGCTGTCTGCATGTAAAATACAGGAATAACAGTCTATCCAGCACTTTCATCTTTACAAAGAAGTATTTTATTCAGATGTATACTGCATGGAAGTGGGAACCAAAAAAAGTTAAGGAAGAAAAGGGTTATGAACAAACTTTCATGTCGTGCTGGTGTGAAAAAAAATGCCCGAGTCGTAAGATTTATTATGGTAGGTTAGTTCCTAAATATAGAGAATAAATTAAAAAATCATTTTGATTGTAATTCATGTGTCAACTAGCTGTGTTAACCCAAACATGAGATGCATCTCAACTAAATGAGCAAAAACCTCAGTGAATTCTAAACAAAATTTTCAGTGCTTGCATTTAGTTGGCTTTGTGTAGTTTTTATGTAATTCCTTGCATATTACTTAAACTAGGATTGATCTATAGCAAAATAAATAAAAATTTATCATTCCCTCTCAAGACTTTGATCAGTGCCAGAAAAGTCGGATTTATCTATTAAATATTTCTTTGTAGGTTAGACTTTTGGAAAGGAGTAAATAGCAAAAACCTGCTGAGCTTTTGGCAAATTGGCACAATATTATGTTTTCTTCTTGAACAAAATGAGAATACTATGAATCACTTAATTATGATTAGCCGCCTTCAGTTGCTAGCTTGTTTGCCAGGAATATAATTTCATTTGAATCCTTTATGCAAAATTTGATATTTCTGTTTCCCTCAACAAATTAATTTTAAACTTCAAATTGTGATAGACGTTTAACCTTTGTTTTTTTAGCAGCTTTGCACTTGTTCTGTTTATTGTTTACATGAAAGCCCTAATGGAGTCAAGAAACTGCCTGTGTCGTGTAACATCTCATTTTAAGATTAGAATGTTGCTGCACATGTGCTGATAAAAAAAATTAAAACATAGCAACCATAATCATTTAGCTTATTGTATATATTTCCTAATATATTTGCTATCTTAGAAGACTTTGTTTACGGATTTTACAGAAACACTGCTGAAATAAAAATAAAAAGGAAAGAAAATCCATTAGGATATCACTGTTCAGCAATGGATTTTGAGACTACCACTTTTGGATGATTTTACACCGCTATGGGGTGTCAGGCAATGAGTCATATGAGCGCATTTCTGGAGTTCTTAGTTAGATCACGCTCAGTAGAATGTAAACATCACCCTTCCAGTCTTCACTTTACCCCTATTTTTATGAAAATAACTCCTCCTGGCTTATGCACAAAAGCGTGGAGTGTTTCTGAAACAATACCGTTGCTAAACAATACCTTTACTTTCAACAATGAAAGGGAAACACACAAATAAATATTTGATTTAACTATGAAAACGATTTCGAATTTCATTGCAACAATTAAAAGTATTGTAAATTGTGTCTAAAAATCTTTTTAAAATAGTAGTAGAATTTAAATTCTACTACTATTAAAAAATTTAAAAAATTAAATTAAATGAGAAATTTTCAGAAAAATTCCAATACAGTATTTAAACTAAGACATCTTTGCTTGTATTTTAATTTATCCATCAGTGTTTCTTTCATAAATAAATACTTTGTGGTGTATTTATAATGTAATTGGGGATAAATTATTCCATTCATAAATTTTGATTATTGAATAAGACTTTTAATAATGTTTCAGAACTTTTTTTTTATTCATTTCTTTTCGGATAATTTTTATCCGAATACTGATATTCGGTTGAATCTACACGGGGTGGCCCAAAGCCCCGGCAGCTGTTTGCAGCACCAGAATCTAAGGTGATGCCAAAATGGAAGTGTGAGGGAAAAAAATGGTTTAATAGATTTGAGAAATAAAGTCATCTATTTTTAAAATAAATTTTATTGAATTTTTTTTAAAATTTCAGTAAGATCACTATATAATCTTAAATATATCTGAAGTTAAAAAATTCTCACCATAATATTATTAAGTCATATATGCAGGTTAAACATGCATATTTCTAAGTAAAAGTTTGCTTGACATTTTGAATACAGGCATTATAGAATTTTAAAAACATGTAGGTTGTGGTGGGAGAACCGCATTGTTTCCTGGCCTGGTTAGTAAAGTTATCTCGGGATACTTCTAAATGCTCCTATTATCAAGAACTCTTCTTGTTAATGCTACCGTTTTTTCTGCATTTATTCTACTGTTTATATTTGACATCAAATTAAATAAAACATACTAAAACATTCCGTAGAATCTTTATAATTATTTTTGAGTACCGTGTTTAAAATGTGCATATTTTGCAATCATGCTTTAAATTATTACCTCCATGTATTTATTGAAGTCTCAATTAATTAATTGTTTGGCTTTTATTTTTAGGGTAGTATTGCCTACGTACCTCAGGTGACATGGGTTCTCAACAGATCTCTGAAAAGCAATATTTTGCTAGTAAAACATATGATAGAGGAGAAATATAACAAAATTCTGGACTTGTGCTGTTTAAGAACTGATTTAGAGATTCTGCCTGCTGGTGATGAAACAGAAATTGGAGAGAAGGTAGTTTTATGTTTGTTAAATATTGCTAATTTATCTAATTTTTTTCAGTTTATTCTTAATAGTTTACGATCTTAAAATTTTAAAGGCTTTTTTTTTTCTTTTTCTAATAGATCTTAATCCGTTGAGTGCTCTCTCAAAACCACTTAAATTGTGCAGAGCAAAATTTAACCAAAGAGCCATACATCTACTATGCTTAGTTTTTGAGCAAATTCTGATAGAAAAAGTATGTTACATCCGGGGCGCTGAATATAAACTTAATTGGAATAATTTATATTAGACCTTGTGTTTAATTAATTATGTATCCCAATTACCCATACCTCACTTTGTATGAGCTCAGGTAACCGGACCTGACTCCTGTTGATTTGTTCTTATTTCTTATATGAAGGACTCGATATATTGTTATGAAGCTATAAATTCGTTTCCCTGAGATGCTAATCTTGGCAACAAAGTTGGCGACAAGTGGAATTCTCTAGAAGGACCTCGAACTTTCAACATATTTCTACTGGTTTCATGAACTTTCTAGACATTATGTCACTTCCTACGTAATGAAGTCACTTCCAGTATAAAAGGCAAGCTCTCAAGCCAAGAAGAGTGAGTTGGAATTTGATCTGCAAGCAAGCTGGTGAGTTAACATGAAACCTTTCAGCGTTGTGTTGAGATTTATTGATAGTCTCTGTTGTGAATTTTTACTAGTGCTGTGTTAATACTTGTGCTACGTTTCTTTGCTTGGAAATATTTGTAAAATAAAGAGCTTTATTTTTTTAAAATCCTGCTTATTGGATTGCATTCACGTACACCCACAAAGCAATTTCGTTACAATATCAAGCCCAAGTTACTATAGGGAAAGATTTAGTTGCTCATTTGCATTTTGCTTTCATTTTTGTGGGCATCACACTGTTCGATTTTGTGCATTTAGCCACTTTACAATTGCTTATTTACTATAGTGGTCATTTTGATCCCCTCTATGTAAACTCCATCTCATATACAAGAAAAATGTATCTGTTTCTATTAAAGCTTATTTTCCAATCTCTGCATATATTGCCATACTTTTTACTTCATATTTTTCTCAAAGGCGATGCATTATAAGGATATGAATCTTTGGTCATTTTTTATGTACTCTAAGTAAGAATTCTGATCTGCATTCTTGATGCAACACTTTGCAGATAAATATACTGCCAATTTATGAGGAAATATCTCTTTCAGCATTAATACAAATACTCTACCTCATACATTTGTCACATTTTGTGTATATTAATAGCTCTGTTGTCTTTAAGTGTTGCATTCTGTAGATAAGATTTTTTAAATTTATTTATTTGCAGATAAAATTGTGATATGTAATCTTGAAAACTACATGTATTAAATTTTAGTTGTCTCTGAATCTCAAATACTTTAGATAATCTTACTTTGCTTTTTAAATTTATTTTTTGCTTTTAAAATTTATTTATCCTGGATATTTATGCATTTTATTGCTACATATACATTACTAAATGACATCTGAACTTTGTTAGATAATGTTTCCTGTTTAAAGGATTTTTATAGATTTCTATGCATTTATTTTAATAATGAGAAAAATTCTTCAATTCATATAGAGCTGCAACGATTCTTAAGATATTACATACAGTATCTATCTGATAAAGTGCATATGATTATGCGATTCTTGTTGAATATTATACATATCTTTATTTACTGTTTCCCCACAGAAGGAGATTCCATAACAAAAGTCTCATTTGAGCATCTGGACTTAATTTTAGAGTGAAAAATGCTATTGAGGTTCACTTTGTGTACATATAGCACTTGAACTATTAAAATTAACAAATATATTAGAAATCAAAGGATTTGTCCCCCTTTTATAGATTATGTGTTTGAGCTTCCTTGTTTTCATACTAAATTGAAAATTTTCATAACTTTTCAGGGTGTCAATTTAAGCGGTGGTCAAAAACTGAGGGTCAACCTGGCTCAGGCAGTGTATCAGGATAAAGACATCTATCTTCTTGATGACCCCTTGAGTGCTGTTGATGTCCATGTTAGGAAATCTTTATTCAGCAATGTTATTGGTAACAGTGGTTTACTAAAGAACAAGGTATGTTTGCAAAGTATTTGATTATAAAGCAAAATAATTTTAAATTTTTATTTCCTTTATGCTAGTTAAAACTGTTAAAAAACTTTGAGACTTATTCTTGATGTATAAAGAAGCTATTTTAATCTGTGTGTGATTTATATGAAGAAAAAAAGAAAGAATTCTAGAAGCAATTTATGAAAAATTTAATTAGATTTAAAGCATGAAATTAACTGAGCTGTTGAATGATTGATTTTTAATACTCTTGAAAATCGTTACAAAATGATTCTCTCACTTACAATACAAGCTAATTAGTTTTAATTTTTCTGTGAGAGACTGTTGGGTACTGGGAATCATATTTCATACTATTATTTTCAAATAAGTTTTATATTCGTCAAATTTCAGGAATATTTATTGTTTAATTTTTATTGATACATATGACTTTAACATTTTGATGATTATTTAAAAATGTTTAATATATTAATAAATAATATTTAGTAAAAAAATAGCAAATTTTTTAAAGAAATTTTTTGTGTAATTATATAGGGATGCTTCACTTATACACATTAAAATAGCTTCCTTATATGTTTAAATAATGTATTTGAGAAATTGTTTGAGAAGAACATGTGGTTTTAAGTATAGTAGAGTCTCACATGTCTCACATATTCCTTATGAAGGGGGAATAGTGACATTGGATAAGTGTTATTAAGGAAAGAAATAGGAAAGATCTGTAACTAATAAACTAAGCACCTAGGACTGTTGTATTGAAAAAAAGTAAAAAGTACTTAAAACAATCTGTAAAAAGAAAAGTTTTTTTAAAAATATTTTTTAATGTGTTTAATATGATGGTAAACTGCAAGCATCACATTCATACTTGGGGCTTCCTGTTGCAGTTCAGTGCATTTCAAGAGTACTTCAATAGTGTCTAGTCCATCCTTGTGAATTATTTAAATATTACTGACCTTGCATTACTGCTCTTCAAGCTGTCTTTGCCATTGTTTGCAAGCTGGGCTGCTTCTTTGTCTGTCGTTTCACACTGTTGATGATTTTTAATGAATGGAGAGTTGATATTGGTTAAAATAGAATGTCAGATAACTGAGACTGTAGTGTATTCTATAAAAAAATTATTCAGAGAACATTTGGAGACTATAAGAAGTAATCTTGGATGGTTATTTAAGTGTAATTCCTGGATTATACTAAACATAAATCAATTTAATCTGCAAAGGAGAAACAGTTATTTCTGTTTACTTAATGATTAGAATTCCGAATAATTTTCAACTTATAGCTATTTACTTGTGAGTGAAAATGCTCAACATAATGCTTTAAGTGACAGAAACAACTGCCAACAGTTAATAACTAAAGTAAAATTATTGTCTAGCATTTTACAATTTTCCGTTTAATATTAAAAATCTATCAGGAAGTGATGCAGATTTAAGACGATTGTCATAATTATACAAAACATGTTGTTCAACAGCAGGTGATTTTGCACATGGTTAAATTTATTCAAGAATTCTGGTGTTCTTTCAAGAAGACCTTTTATACATCAACCCTTCAGGCATGCCTTTCTGGTAGATGGATGTCACTTTAGCAGAGAATTGCTTGCTATAGTCAGGCTAATTTGTGGAGGTTTCTCTCCAAGCAAAACACAAATGTGGACCTGCTCCCCTTGAAAGTCCTCCAAGAAGGCAATCTACCCCCATATGTAGAATAAGTCAGAATTATATCTCAGGTGATATCTAGGTATTTCAAGGTCTCTTTGACTAACGGAAGCTATCACAATTCTCCTTTATCATATGTCCTTGGCTAGTTTTGCTGGACCAAGTGCGATTAGTCAACAATGTTAACAATTAAAGCCTTTAATGTGTGCTTGCATGTGATATAACTATATGGGAGTGTTATTGAAAAACAATTGGAGACACAAACTTGGTGCGTTCGGTCATGAAAGGGCTTAAAAACTGCTTGCTCTTTAGTTTCGTTTTAGAAGGCCCTTAAAAGTGCTTACTTTTTATTCAAAGTTTGTATAAAATGCTTATTTTTTTATCATGGTGCTTAAAAACTCATTATTTTTAAGAAGATGTTATGAGTTTTCCGAGCAAGAACTATTTTATGTATAAAAGTAATTGAAATTAATGATTTAGCATTCTAATTTTGTACCTCAAAATCTTGTTGCATATGCATTTTTGGTTCACTTTTCTGCATGTAGAAATGTTTTCCTGTAACAAGTTAATGAGAAGATATTCTAGTGATGACAGTAGGATAGGTACTAAATTTCTCTCCTGTATATTTTATTACTTAAATCCTGTTTAGTTAAAAGAAGAAAAAAAGATGATAATCAGCATTAAAGATCCTTACTTTTCCCCTTAAGGTACTTATAAAGTGCTTACTTTTTTTCTACAAATTTGAGTACGCACCCTGACAAAGCTAGGCTTGTGGGCATCACTACTAATTCTAGAAAGTAAGAAGAATAAACAGTGCCTGGGCATAGTAATTTTTTTGGTTCCTTTCATTGAATTGTACTAATATTTTGGCTTTTTGAGAAATCCCTCTTATTATCCCCTTTGCTATACCATTGTACTTTGTTGGAAATAACTGGTTAAAAAAATTATACAGTGGTACCTCCCTTAACGGATACTCCCGAATAGCGGACACCTCTAATTAACGGATATTTTTACGAGTCCCAGTCCTTTTATATAGGACAATCCATGTTATTCCCTCTGGATAGAGGACAGATATTTTTGAAAAACTTTCAATTATTTTGGCAAACATTTCAAAATTATTCTAACAAGCAAACTAAAAATATATGTTTATGCGTCTTTACAACGAACTTTTCCCGACTCCTGCCTTCCGTGCTTCACACAATGGTATTCGACCCTAAAATGTTTACAATGGCATTCTTCTGCCCCCTCGCCCTTTTTTTCTTCCTGAACTTCCATTCTTCCAAAACTCCCCGTGTTTCTTGGAATTCAGAGGCGCGAAATCTGTTTTGAGGGGCTTGGTCGTTGGTCACTGGCGAGGCTAAAACTTGACTTGTCTATTCAGTTTAGTGTGACAGTGCAAACTGATTAACGTCGTGTTAAAATGGCGTCGAATAAGAAGAGATTGAATTTGAAAGAAAAAATTGAGGTTTTGGAAGTTGCTGAAAGGGAAAGGCTGAGCGTTAGTAGCCTTGCCGAATGTTTCCACGTTGGTAAAACACAGATTAGTGAACTTTTGAAGGATAAAGAAGCAATTCAAAAAACCTGAATCGAACGAAAATTTGAAGAATTCGAAGTTTCGTAAGACAGAAACAAGCGAAATTGACCAAGTGTTTTTGCGAATTGTGAGTTTGTCCTCCCCAATAGCGGATACCTCCTAATAACGGACAAAACTTTTGGTCCCATGACTGTCCGCTTTTCGGAGGTACCACTGTATTTTGAATAAAATTTCAATTTTTGTTTTTATAATTCAAAGGTTTCTTTCAGAGTTGCGGTGATTTAAATCAGTTGATTATAATCACTGATTTAAATCGCGATTTAAATCAATTGTTTTTTTTGAAAAAAATCACTGATTTAAATCACTTTATTTTAAATATCAAGTTAATCTGCTTTAATGAAATAAAATTGTTCATGTATCTTTAAATAGTGATTTTAAAATATTTTTAAATGTATATTTAAAGAAAGAATATATAAATCACATAAAAAATATTTCATTGAATTGATGCAACTAGAGTACTTTCCATATCTTTATTTTTGAGAACACAAGCAAATAAGATTTTAAATAAAACTCTAATGAGCAACACAATAAAATGCAAAGTATGAGATGCTCCTTTTTTATAAAATAAATATTGTGAAAGGATCATGTTCACAAAGAAAGAATGTAGTAAAATGCATTGTTTCATTTTAATATTGGAGAAAACTATATAGTGTTGGGAAAACAAAGGGTTAACCTGGAGTTTACGGTGCCCGCTTACTTCGTTCCTCTTAGGATCGGCAACTCTTTGCCGCCAAGAACGGCAATGATAGGTGTTTTGCTTATCAGGCTATATTGCGCCACGTTTCGATTGGACTATTTTGTTCAACTTCTTGATGCAATTGGTCGATAAATTCAAATTTGAATAAAACTTTGTTTGGAATTCTTCGGATGGAATATCAGTTCAGTACCGTGTATGTTATTCTGTGTGTTTCGTTTCTCAATGAATAAGCGAAGCTACGATTATTCCGCTATGCTGAAAGCGAAGCCGCTGATGTATTTTTAAGTTAAAAAATTTCCCGGTACACATTTGAAATGCCTCCAGCATTGCATGCTCGATCTCTCGTTTTCAGGTGACGCATGCGCAAGAGAGCAATAAAAAGCGTACCGCACTTCCAAAACAGTATTTGGCGACGGCACATAAAATTGCGCCAAGAAGAATTGGCGAGAAGCAGGCCGGCACCATAAACACTCCAGGTTTACCAAACAAAGTTTTTATATTGCAATAATGTTCAAATGCAAGATAATTAAGTAATATTTACAAATGTTCCAACAGAAATACAAACATTTACATAGCACAATTTAAACTATGATCTATAATTATAAAAGGCAATGTTTGTGTGCACGATGTCCAGACAAATCTATCACACTTATAATAATGAAATTTGGCACACAGCTGATGGCGACTCAATGTACCTCGAAGCCTTAAAAATTTATTCTATAAAAATTTTTAATTAATGTTTTGTGTTGTTTTGGGTGATTTTTTGCTCTAATTTCTCAAAAGCGTGTTTTTGGATAATTGTACGAAAGAAATAGATACATCATCGGAAAAGGAAAATGATTTCTGTTCTAATGAAGTTTGTTTCTTACGTCTAACGTAATTTACTGAATTTTGAGAAATTTTTGAAAAATAGTCACTTTTGTGTTTCTTTTCCATTTGGATTTCTTAAAATTCTCGCTTAAATAAATATTAAACTTTATTTATTATAAATAACAAGTGCATAGAATGGTTTATGTGTAAATTATATTTAAAAAGCACATTTTTGAGTCCAGGTTAGAAAAAGTTATTTCAGAAAATTTCAGTGACTTGTCACCTAGTTACTGGTTTCTTTAATTTTTTATGCTTAGTAAAGAGTAGTCTATTCTCATGGTGAAGGTGAAATAAACCCTAATCCAAATACTTGAAAGGGGAGAGGAGAAGAGTATGCTATTTAATTCTTGCAAGATTGCAACATTCCTAAGACATCCTTAGTCTTAGTCCAATAAAGGGTAGAGGAGGATAATTCTTATTTTTGAAAAGGCGGGAACAGGATTTTCAGCCCTTTTGTGCAATTCATGTAAAAGAGAGCCTGCTTCTCACTTGTGCAAAATTTGCTTGACCAGAATAGCTATATCTAAAAATTTCATATATTCTAACATGCAATAATATATCTATAGTCAAGAAATGTAATTTTTATTATATTTTTCCTTAATAAAATTGTCTTATATTTCAAAAGTATATTATTCTTTATATTTAGTTCACAAATATTTTTTAAATAGTTGTTACATGTTTGAAATAATTTTTTTAATTTGTTTCTTTTTAAAGAAAGTAGAGCTTAATGACTGGTATGTTGTTATTATATATATATATGATCAGGCTTTAAAAAGGTGAAAGGCAGTCCATTTTGATCATCAAGGAAGAGACAATATTTGTTTAAATCTTCTTTTATTTAGACATCAGGCGGTATTTCTTCTTGTGAAAAATTAACCTAAATTGATAAATTTAATTTTTCATGAAGATAGAGATCCACACAAATGACGATGGATACAGTTTAAATTTAAACTTGACATTTATTACGGCACAACATGGATACCACTCGTAGCCATAACACAAGATAGACAATAATATAAACAATACTTAACACATATCATAACACACACACATCTCAACGTCTTCTCCGGAAGGAGAAAGTAAAAGCCAGAGGGCCAGTAAGAGAACACACAGCGAGCCAGATAAACCCCCAACCAGTAACCCGCCTTTATATATGTGTGGCGATTAAGAAATTTACATCTTCAATGACATGCTGATTGGGATCAATCAGTGATTCGAATCAGCATATCATTCCAGTTAGCGTCGATCGCAATGCTGACCAACCAGAACCAACAAGATTCGAAAATTATAGTCTTGCTGATGCTGCCGATAAAAAGAGGCGAGATTTATTCCCAACAAATGCCCCCCTCGGCAGTATTTCAGCTATATCCCTAAAATACATTCAATTCGAAACAATTTGTTTATGAATTGACCAAAACTGAAATAAATTTATCAGTTTTATCGCCGTACACATAAAATTTAAAGCCTAAAAAATTTAACATTTATATTTGTTATAAAAATTTAGTAGTTTCTATGATTCCGTTATTTTGATACATTCAAATTTTTCATACTTAAATAACAATTTGTCACATATATCATACAATACTTTAACATCTAACAAATGCTGATTTTTACAGTGTCTAAATAATCAATTTTATTTACACATTATATAATCAAGATGGAGCAATTCAAAAATTACTGAAGTGACAAAGGCAAGAGATAAAAATGTTACCCTAACAAATTTTCAGAAAACAAAATTAATCTAATCAGGATACTATGCATCTAATAAATTCCTTAAAATACATTCTTATATGGTGCATATATTTATACTAGAACTTAATTATATGCAACTTAACATTAACTCTTAAAGATTACTTTTAATATTATACAAATCTAATTTTTGAGTAACTTCTCATTAAATTTATTAAGCTGAAATTTTGTCTGAGCTTTGGTAAATATGTCAGCAATATTCATCTTCGTATTAACATA
>BGPR01040966.1:0-13028 GCA_013235015.1 Araneus ventricosus | reverse complement strand
TTTTTTTTAATAAAGGTTTTTTAGGTGTGGAACTTATTCCTTTATTTATTTTTTTATATAACGTAACAATAGCAACTTCGCTCCAAGAATAAAAAGGAGACGAAGTGCCAAAGTCCAGAAATATTACATTGCTCCATTTTTTTAGAAGCAAATGAAAACAGTTTTCTTCCGCTGGTCCGGATTCAGAGAGCGACGAATGATTCGCTTTAATTCTTCGAATATCATCGGAAGCCTGAAGAATATCAAAAAAATCCATTTTAGTGAATCAGGCCAAAGGATCCTTGAAGATTCTCTGAAGATTTATCACATTGCCACGTTTTGCGGAAGTAGCATCAGCAATAGTTTTGTATTTAAGAAAATGTCCAAGGAGAAAAATGTCTTTGGAAAGCAACTTATCGTCACTGATTTGATTAGTCACGTGATCATCGTCCTGGAAATTAAAGTTCATAACTTCGGACGAAAAGTTTGAGATCACCCGATTTTAGTGTGTAACTTTAATGTGCGTATCTTCCTCTCGCATGGGTTTTCCTAGGAGCAGTTTCCATGAGCATCCTTCCTATAGCAGTTTCGTAAAAATGATGTATTCACTTTTTCCGATGATGTTCAGTTTCTTTGTGTTATCTGTGCAATATCACACAAATTACAATACAAAGTTTTGATAGCGACGAGAGACATTATCGCTAGCAGGAAGAGCCAATACTTGCAAGGGCCCTTCTAGTCGCATGATTTTTCTTCTCACGTTATTCATGCAGCAGAATTATTTAAGAAAATAATTTCCATTGTTTGAGAATTATTCTTTTTTCGTTTTTAATACAATGTCATATGAACATCTTAACTTGAAGCATGGTGTTGGCATGAAGAACCAAATTCTAAATATTTTTCATCAGAGTACTGTTATTTCCCGATGCCTGTTCTTTTCCTTTAAGCTATATTACCCCATTACGTTCTTAAATTTGTGCACTAGAGTATTTTTAGTACTTGTACATACAAATTAACAATACTGCAAATTACTGGCAGAAATCTCAACATTTTGATTTCCTTAACAATATTTTATATTGGTACATGAAAATATTGAAATCAAGTAAATCGGATTTATACTATATGAATAAAGTAATAAAAGAGAATATTAGTTTAAAATATTTGGATTGATCAAAGTGTTTATTGATTATAAGCAATTGTACAAAGTATCGGAGACTCCACTAATTTTTTCAATTTCTATATTTTAAATCAAAAATTATACTCTGAATCTTAATTTCTATTTCTTAAATTATATATTCCTTGAATAATTTGCTTTTCTTATGACAAAGACATAGAAAATGATTGGATTGATAAATAAACTTTAGTTCTTTTTACAATCAGGATACAATTATGCATTCACTCATACTTTATGTGGATGCGCTCTTTTAAATTAGTTAAAGTATTTATTAACAATTCAATTTCAGTGTCATAAAAAATGACATTTCTTTTCGTATAATACTCGGGGAGTCTCCAATATTTTTCTGTTTTCCTTCTGAATAGAATAATTTGCATGAAAATTTACCCCTTGCCGGCTAAAACAAACGACATGGCCGTACTTCAAACTGGCCCTGGTGTCCCTTCTACAGCCGAGTTCACAAATTTTAATATTTGAAGCATAGATCTGAATTAGAATTAATATGAAACATTTAGATTTCATAGAAATATGAGATTTCAAGACATTGTATTACTTTAAAATATTCTTTTATTTCCTTTTTGCATTTCTAAAAATAATTGTTTATACATATATTCATTTCTTTTCCCTATTTTTTCTTTCTAGATTTAAATTCTAGGTGAAATAAAAGTTTCGGCTTATGTATAAAGATCCAGCTGTAACATTTAGTATTGAACAGAATTTTAACAAGCTGGGAGTTTATATCCCAGAACCGGGGAAAGAGTTAGCCGGCAAGCGATTGAAAATCATAATTATACATATGGGACTTATTTAGAGAAACAATCTCACACTACACTCTGGTACTCGTTTAAAATAAATTCAGAATTTATATGTATGCTTTTGTATTTACATTCTCATAATCACATTATAGACAATACGTTTGAGCTCTTCATATTCCAGCATTAATCTAATTATTCTTTAAAAAATTTCTAAGCATCTTTTTTTTGAGATGCGAGGTTTCACTAAACAGATAGTCAAGAATGAAGCTTAATATATTTAAATGATAAAAAGTTTCAAACGTCATGAATTTATTTTATAACTGACATATACGAGTGCAATATTCAGATTTAAATTAAATATTTTGCTCTTTTTATCAGTAAAAGATGTTAGGCAACTCATAATCAGACAGAATAAGATGAAATGAGTATTTACGATTTAAAAACTTTATTTGTAAAGAAAACTCGCATTTAGAAAATGATTTCCTTAGTGATATTTTTTAATCTTATAACAATTCAAATATCATTCCGCTTTAAATTTTAATTCCATTTCTAATACCTGTAATACATCCTCACTTTCAGTATTTCTTGTACAGAGTATCAATAGGTTGAAATGCATCAACACTGGCCTTCATGGGTCAAATCGAATTTGGAATATATTGATTTCATAATTAACTGATAAACCCAAAATTATAATATTATAGAGGGCAGAATATTTTATCTAGTAAAAATAAACTCTTTGGATATTTTCTAGTATGTATTTTTAGCGAAAATAAATATTTGAAATGAAATCAATGCTGATCATTTATGTTTTTAAAAGCTTCGAAAATTAGATATATTCTTTCAGAGACAACAATCTAAAACCGACCATTCATAGAATAGCAATACAATTTATCTCAAAATTTTCATTGACGCTTTCGTCTTATTCCATCAAAACAGCAAATTTCATACGCTTGTATGTTTATAAACATGCTGGAAGAATTAACTTTGGAACAGCCGCTTATCAATTCGTTCATTTCAGTGGTTACTAAATATTGAGATATATTTAGATCCTATAATCCTCGCAGGAATACTGGATTTTTTAATTTATTCAATTCTTTCATCTTTTAGCGTTTTCTTTTGTAGGCATCATAACTAATGAAACATTTTTGAGTGCGTGGAACTTCAGTGTATCGTGAAGTATTTCAGTATTTCATATTCATACATATATTAGTTTCAACTGTTTTTTAAAACTTCATTTATTTTGTAATAAATTTAAATAGTCTAATAAATATAAAATTAAGAATATATTGCATAAAGTGCTTCAATATTAGGAGTAGGTTGGGAGAAATCAAATACGCAGTTCGTTAGATTTTAAAATATCAAAATCAATGCAGTTACTTCGAAATTGTCAAAATACTCGTTCATAAAATCTAATTGTTCAAGAATTTTGAAAGGCTAAGGACAATCTGTAACATTTTATTTCCAAACTCTATATTTCAAACATATAATCAACTTTATGATTTTTTTCTTATTTTCAATTTAAAGACTGTATATTCAAATAAATATTTTTATTCAATTATTTTTAAGGGAAGAATTTACGAATTGATGCTTTATGTGTGGTAAATCTACCGATTCCAAAAGAGTAGAGAATTTTGGTTTCTCAACGAATGCATATCATGTTCCCCCAAGAAAAAATATTCTCTTTCAACTGATTTGAGTGAAATCAAATCTTCAGTAATCAGAATTACAGATATGAAGTTGACTCTTTCCAATAAAGGAATTGCTTGAAAAATGTAGAAAAAAACGTTGCCTGTTACATAAAAGCTGAAATGGCTTGTCTTGTGAAAAGCATAATTTTGCTTTTCAGGAAACGACAGAACAATAAACACAACTAATTATTCTCAGCTGAAAATGATTGTAGCCTGGAAAATATCCATTTTATTTCGATTGCGAAAGTTGCTGCAGTGGCATGAATTCAGAGCAAGATTCTTTTATTTCGATAAAAATCCCGACGGATTCAGCAACTGTGGTCAGACAATTCTAGGAGTGCTACAAAGCTCATCCAGAAAGGAAGTACCGTTTGGGTATTGAAAGATTAGCTATTTGTTTTCATTTTTATTTTATCACAGAAAAGTCTACACACCTAAAATTACTTTTCGTCATATTCACTATGAAAATTAAAGCATGTATCGTATCTTGGCACTAATTGCAACATACCGCATCGTAGAATTCGGCCGCCTGCGAGCTGAACCAGTTCTGGACGTTTACATTGATCTAATCATCACTTGCAAATTACTGGCCGGATGGAAATATCTTGAGATGAGAAAATAAGTGGAAGTCGGATGGAGCTATATCGGGACTATAGGGACTACGCACCAATTCTTCGGTGATCAACGACGGGCGTCCTCTGTGCTCCTCGTCGTGAACATTTTCCCTTCTTTTTTAAACATCCTAACCCACCTTTATTCATCGCTTTCTCTCCGTAAGTTTCACTTATCTGACGATAAATTTCCCAAGGGCGAATATTTCTCGCACTCAAAAACTTGATAACGGTTCTTGTTTCACAGCTGGCTTTCCGATCCATTGTTTGGAACATGATTACAGACAAATAAAGACTTCAAACGATAACCTAAACAAAATGTCTAGGATTATTTGTTCTGGAGTTTAATGATGCAACTACGCATGCGCGACCTTCGTGCTGTCAGAATCAGGGGAGACATGCGCAAACAGTACTTACTTTCTGGATGAGCTTATTATGCATGTAAACGAGGAGCATTTTGTTTATGAAGCGGTGGTCAACATACTTTGAAAATTAAAAATTTAAAAAGGGCAGTCTCCTATAGAAGAATAAAGGACAGTCCGAAAACAGAGTAATATCCCTCCGCAGTAACCTCCCATACTCTGTGACCCCCCAACACGCGCGCGGGAGCAGCCCCTAGTCCTCCGAGAGAAAATATAAAAAAAACACGGGAATTGCCGAATCATTGAAATATTTCAAAAGCCAAAATTTTAAAATGCAGAAAAAAAATTGAATTTTAAATATTTGCAAAATATATAGAAACGGAAATGCCAAATAAAATAATTTAGAATTTAGAATTTTTCAAAAAATAAATGTAACGCGAAATTTGTAATGTCGGCTCTCAGAGGTCTAGTGCTCATTCCGACTGTTGGGACCTTGAATCCTTAACTGCCAGTTAAGGATTCAAGGGCCTGTCAGATGCTTGATGGCCAGGGATATGTCCCGGTCCATGATTGACCTCCGCTTGGCGCAGATAGCCACATCATAGGCCAGGTCATACCGCCTGAACAACAGATCTTCCTCGGGCGAACCCACAGCCGGAATCAGATCTAAATCAATCCCGAGCTGGGCTGGGCTCCTGTCTCCCACCAGGTCCTTTATTCTGCTATCGAAGAGGGCCCTGGTGACTCTCACCCCCGGACAGGCTGCGACGAGGCCGTCGTAGAGCTGGGTCAGCCTCCGCTTGGCGTCCTGTCGCCGCTGGCGCTCCTCGATCCTCTCCTCGGCCTCTGCATCATTCTGGGGCTGAAAAACAATCGTCATAAGCAAACAGTTCACCAGTTAGACAAAATAATGAAGATTCGAGCCTTTATTTCGATTCATCTCAGCGATAATAAATTCTTAACGTAGGACTACGTTCCTCCCATTGGAAGGAATTTGATTCATATGCCAAAACAACAAAAAACGTTGCATGGATGATCCTCTATATCTCGGTAACTACATATGTTAAAACATAACTAGTGTCTTATTTTAGAGATAAAGGGCAACAACAGAGGTTACAAAAAAAAAATGAAAATCGGAAAAGAGTCACGCGAATAAAGTAGTCCTACGCCTTTAATATCAGCGGCCGTTTGAAAAAGACAGCCTCCCGTCATTTTTTAAGCTTGAAAATTCAGCCTTTACATAAATTTAAAAATTTTTGTCAAATATTTTATAGAAACCTTGATGTAAAAATCTTGTTTAATGTCTTCGCAACACGCGTTTGTATAAATGGAGTAACCAAAACAATGAAAATATCGCTGCAAAATGTGCATTATCAGCTTTCTGTGAAGCATTTGGATGCATCTGCTTGTCCCTGACCAAACTTTAAGGTGAGGCATACAGATAAATTTTGGAATTTTTTCGAATATCTCTCGAGATACTTTGAATTTTCCTCGAACTTCGACAACATAAAGACAGTTAAACTGAAGATTCGGTCACGAAGACATTTAGGGGACCGACCAGAAAATGATGAATTTGAAAAGGATTTTGGCTAACCAAGCTTTCACAGAAAGCTGATAATTGTAACTTTCATCAATTCTTTTGTGTGACATGCGAAATATGTACATGCATTTTCATAAAAAATAGCACGAAAATTCAGGAAGTCGTAAAAGTTTCTTTAAAAAGTCCCAAATTTTTCCGAATATTTTTTTCTTGTAACTTGCAGAGTTTTCATTCAAATTGTGCGAAACTTGCAGAATGTGACAATTTTTAGAGAAGCTTTGTATTAAAGTTTGAATTAAATACTTCGAATGTTAAAAGCATGTTAAAGAAGATATGAGCTATGAGCGTTTGCAGTATATAATTTTTTACTGCTCATGCACGAAAGATATCATAATTCTTCCTTAACTTCAGAGCCAAATATATAGGGCAACTTATATACAATTTCTGTTCAAAGCCGTTAAGATTCAGAAAGATATCGGCATTTTGGCCAGCGCTTTTTTATTTTAAACGCTATCGACAGTATCCAGATGGTGTTTACGCAACCTATGTTCCTATGTGTTTTTGGATGCTTATCGTGTCTGATCTCCCCTTAAAGTTTGTAAAAATATTTATGGGACACCCTGTATATTACGATATACGAGTATTCATATATTTTAATATTCTTTAGCAAAATATACAATGAATTGAAATTTTGTAGCAGAGCATTATATACAGCTTTAGAAATTGAAATAATTCTCAGACGAAAATGATGAAACCACCATAATCAATGATGCATAAGCATGCTTTAATTTTGAACTATCAATAACTTGAATAGTTTTGAAAAACTTTTATTAAATCCGAATTTGTACCAAGATTTAAAATTTGAAATCTAAAATTTACATGCATTTTTAATTAAAAGTTTAAATTGAAAAATCACTCTTCGCATGTTAACGTGAACCTTTTCTATCCTGTACATGTTCAGCTGTATTCAGTGATGCAACTCAAAATTAAATTTTTACAATAATATTTGATTTATAAGATAACATTAAGGATTAGGCTTAAAATTCTCAGATATGACAAATTTCGCTATTCCCGAAATAATTGAAATATAAAATTATGGATGCAATTAGTCAAACGACCATTCAAAACTGTTTAACAATCGAATGTTTTCTTCCTGTACTAAAATCCTTCTATAAGAAGAATGCCGATTACTTTTACATAAGAAAAGGAAATTAATTATGATGAAATAAATTTTGCGAAAGACAATATTTTAGATGCGTTATAGAGTACATTAATAAATTGTAAAGCCTGTAAAATCATTTATGTTCAGAGAATGTAACTTTTCAACAGTCATTTCTTTGTCAGACTAAATACTATAAACTATATGAAATTGTTGGTGCGTATATTTTATTCTAACTACATGCTTAGTTATAGAATGGAATGTGCAGAAGGTAAATCTTCACAACTTAAAATATCCTTACCTCGTGTTGTAGCACATTTCAAGCAGGATCTTATTACTCTATAATTTGATTATAATTGCCTCTTTTTTATTTTCAATATGCAAATTTAAAATGCTTTTGTACATACAGAAATTTTGATGGTCTAAAATTTTGAGTTAAATAAACTAATCTGAAAATATCAAAGAGAACTATAGAAAAAAATTTAGATCTTAACTAAAGCAAACTATACTCCAAATATCATTTGCGATCTAAGGGCTTATTTGGTTGATGAAGGCATTGATTTTATTTCCTGATGGAAAAAATTTAAAATAAATTTGCTAAATTTCCTACAATGAATAGCCTTTGTCCTATCTATCTCTCATCCACAATTAAAGCGCAATTTCTCTTCGATACTTTGCTTTATATATGATCTTAGAAATTTTTTTTCTTGATTGTTTTTATTTAATGTTGGAAATGCCGTACAAAGACGCACTATGTTTCCTGGCGATTAATGTTTTGGTTTCTACAGACCGTGAGGATATTCACACAATTTTTACTTACGGTCCCGGATGTGAGATGCAGCTGGGACGAGGTTGGGCTGACGTCGTCGGGAGGCGAGGCGGGCTGTGCAGAAGGAGGTGGGGGAGGTGCTGGCTGTGGCGGTGGTGGTGGTTGTGGTGCTGCTGCTGGTGGTGGTAAGGTGGTGGTGGTGATGGTGAATGTGGTTGTGGTGGTGGTGATGCAGAAATGAATGTGGTGGTGGTGGTGGTGGTGAATGTGGTGGTGGAGGAGGTGGTGGTGGTGGTGGTGGTGATAGTGCAGGAGGTGGTGGTGGCCATACAGGTGGAGGTGGTGGTGATAGTGGAGGTGGTGGTGGTGGCCATACAGGGGGAGGTGGTGGTGGGCCTAGTGGAGGGGGTGGGCGCACTCGTGGAGGGGGAGGAGGAGAATAGGCCGGCGGGTTCGGAAGAAACACATCGTCAACCTAAATAAATAAAATAAGTCATATCAGACCAAGCGAATTAAAACACAAGAATAATGTTTAACATTCAGAATTTAATATAAACAATTACACAATGGTTCTTAATCAAATGATTTTATTGAGATCTAAGTAAATCCCTTTCTGGTTGTCGTTTTTCATTAAATTGTTTTCACCTGCGAGGACGCTCAAAAGGGTGTTTTACCCCCGACGCCAAGTAAAAGGTGAAAAATACGGAATTCCCTCGGGTTCAATTGTTTGAAATCTGCGCTAGCTATCTTTAGAATCGCATTCAACTGAGAGAACTTTTCACAAAGAAAGCCGCTTTAATTTTGTATTGGAAATCAGTTTAAGGAGAGTGAAACATACCGCTTTCGCGTCCTAGCGTCATTTTTATTTTTTTCCCGTCGAGTGAAAAGGTTAGGGATAGAAGGATAATGCATTTATCTATTTAAGCTTGATGAGGAAAATATTGACAATTTTGCAGGTACCAAAAGTTACAAACTGGATAACAGTGCAAGTGAAAGTGTCATGACATTAATGCGCAAGTTATATGATTCTTGACGTATAAACTGTAGTTAGCTGGTACACTCCTTTTTTCGCTTTCATTAATCCTAAAATCTATTATGGGCCAGTTGTCGAAATGGAATCCAGAAGGTTAATTCTTAAGTTTTGAAACGACACTGAAGGTCAAAAGGTATGATCACATAATGCCAAGTTGCATCATTTTAAAAGATGCATCCTTTAAAATTAAAGATGAGTGTTGTAGACGCGTACTATCGTCTGCCGCCACAAAACCGACCTTGTTATATAAACTGCTGTGTGGTGTGCATTTGAGGCTCATAAGGAAAGCTCCCAAAATGTTTAATTCATTTTTCAATATCCATTGCATCCCAATTAAATTAAATCTGACTGACTGTAAATATGCCAATACATGTTTTTCGATGGCTGAAAAGGTTTTATGGGGTTTCGCCGATAAGAATTGCAGTTTGAAGATATCGATTAAAAGATAAAATTTTAAGCATGGGAAAAGAAAATCAATAGTATAACAGTTGAACTGATTGATTTTAGTTCATAGTGTTTTAACGGAAATTAGGCAAGGTTTCACTGAAAATATACCCTTCGTGGGAGAAATCTGCAAGTTGTTTCAACAAATTTAGGTAATTTTACAGACAGACATTTCGAAAACACTAGAAATACTAATAATGTTAACTGTCAAATTTGACTGTTGGTAAAAATTTATAATTTATATAAGACAATCTTAAGAAGAGAATTATTGAACTTATTATTACTTTATTGAACTTTTCTCTAATTCCCTTAAATTGTTGTACTATAGAAACCTTTGATTTTGGAAGACACTTCGGGGGTCCATAAACATTTTTTAAGCTACATGTTTCAATTATAGACACCAGTTACAAATATTGGAATAAGGAAACTATGGCACGCCATAAAATAATGATCACAGAAAATTGAGCATAAATTGATGCCAAAGGCGTTCGTAAAAATCACAGACTTCAAATTAGCTAGACTTTTGCTCGTGCTTATTGCTTTAAATTAGATCAGTGGCATTATATTGTTTTCATTGTGAAAATTTTATGCACAAGCATAAAAAATATTAAATTTCAAACATAAAATATCGGGACGATTCAAACTGAACGGTTTTAAAATGGTTTATGATTTTAATTATCGTGAAAGCAGCATTCCTTTTATTTACATTACGTGAAAAATTCTATTATTCGCGGATATGCATTTTGTGTTATTATAGTAGGTAACCCACTATACACGCTCTAGATGTAGCTGTGGCAAACTTCAACATCTGGTCTTAAAAATATCGATAATGTACGCCTTTATGTTTCACATTTTTTATTTCAAAAGAGCAATAAATACTTACCAGTGATTCTTCCCCGCTTTCCTCCAGTGCTGCAGGAGCAATTTGTTGCACAACATCCTACAAAACAAAACGAGTAAATTTCAAAACGTGAAATAATTATCGTACATACACATAGAAATTTGTTTCTGAAATAGATTTAAATATATGACGTATAATTTTCTTATTTTTCAACATTAAGTATATGCATGAGTATTAACCATACAAAAGAGAAAAACCTAAATTTATTTAGATGCTCATTCAGTCGCGTTCAATTAAATGAACAATTTCTTCTGCATTATGAATTATACAATATGATCTCAACTTCACGTTCTGTGATGCATTTCGACGCATTTCTTTGGGAAAGAATATTTAACTGTTATTTGATTCTTTTTTGAAGAATATATTCAATATCCGAATTGTAGTCTCTCAGAATTATCCATGTAACAAATACTATTCTGCGATAAAGAGATTTTCCCGTTCTGAACAACTATTTGAAGATGATTTTTTTAATAATTATGTTAATTTAACCTTTAACAATTCGTTTTCATATTTAGAGTCATTTACTTGACATCCATCGAATATTTTTTGATTGTCGATTAGTTTTCATGCAAATCATTTAAATACTCATTCATTCATTTTAAATTTACCTTACATGGATTTTCTTATTAAGAAAATAAAATGGTAGTTTCAGTTGGAAGAAAATATTTTGCAACTTGTGCCGTCGTTGCTTTGAAATCGACGACATGAATTTCGAAAAAATCAATGAAAGCATTTGAAATTTGTGAATATGCAAGTTAGAAAGCATACTTGGGCCGTGTTTTGTTCTTACACATTTTATCAATGAAATAAACAAGTCTGATTTTTAAATTAACATTATCAGGTTATTAATGAAAGTCTAATTACCTTTATATGCTTAAAACATCATAAATTTTAAATAAATTCAGCAAACTATTGATATGTATAATACCATTGCATGGAAATTATACGAGTAGGCACATTACATGAAGCCGTTTTTGATTGATGTTATTTATATTCTTATATATTTTGTTTTTCCATTCCATAATCCAGGAGGGGCGACTCAACTCAATGTTGTAAAGTCTTTTGATGACTCCCCGGGAAAGTATATTTTGTTTAAAATGATTCTTGATATGAGAATTTTTCTATTGCGAGATATTTGTTATGAAGGAAAAATTAGAGATTCGAAATCTTTTTAAAATGGCTAAAACTTTTTGGCGTGACGATACACATTAGTAGCAATATTACACGCTTCTTTGAGATCTACAGTTTTACCGAAATTTTTAATCTAAGTACGGACATGTATGTAGATGGAGTTCGTTGGTCCAATATACAGATTAGGCTATGCTGTATTAATCATGTATACAGAAGAATACCACCAAAATTCATATTTCTTTGAATATTTATGGTTAAAAAGACGTTTAAATAAGAATTCCAAAAATTTGTGTTTTTTATAATTATTTATAATGCCTAACCTACTGCAACTTAAATTATAGAATTGATTTATAAGTTTGTATGGGTGCTCAGCGTATTTCTATTCATTATGCATTTCGATACAAATATTCAAGTTTATTAATTTGTAGAAAATCACTCATCAGTTATCTCTTAAAATGCATCTGAAATTCCCTTTACTGTAACGTCTATATATTTCTCAACCTTAATGACATTCTACAGGAATATTTAAATAAGCTGTCCTATATAGCTGCCATTGAAATTATAAAAGAAAAATTATGCTAACTTTCGCTCATGCGCAGTTAAATATTATTTACTGTAAATATTCATATTTAATTGAATATTCAAAGCATTTACTTTTAATTTTAAACAACAAACATGCGGAAGAATTTGGGATTTTTAAAGAAACCTATATATCTTCCAGAATATACGTACTATTTTTACGAAAATGCACGCAAGTATTGCTCACTGCGCATAAAGCCATTCATCAGTTTTCTGTGAAACATGGCATGCCGAAATCAATTTCATTTTCATCAGTCCCCCCTGGTTCCCCAAATGTCCTCATAAATGAATCTCCAATGTAAAATGTGAGTTCCATGCCTTTTTATTTACATCTCCGAAGTTCAAGTGAAGTGCCTCCAGTCTTTCTGGAGAAATTTTAACAAAAAGTATAAATCCGAAAAGTGTCCGAATACATTTGGCCATATAGTATAAGCAATTTTTAAGACTTATGGCCCGCAAGTTCAAATGAAGTATACCTATCTAATCAACGGGGAGCTGCTACGAATTCGGGGTACGCGTGGAGATAAAGTCCAAATGGAGTGATGTTTATGGGGACAGGTTGGACATCGAATCTTCCTCACCATTTTGGCCTCTCCAATATTCCAACAATCCTTTCTCTAGTTTTCACATTGACAACCGGTTTTCGCATAAAGAGGTTGCGAATGGCGCACTTAAAAGAAAATGTTACCCTTAGAGATTGAAAAGAGCAGAATTACCGAGGAAGGATCTACATTAATTTACTTAAAATTAACACTCAGACACCCTCGAGAACAGGAGAAATCCATGGCGAAGTATGATCCCCTTTCGATTGATACCTAGCAGATACACTTAGCTAGATTATCAACCTAATGATAAGCAGATGGTCAGATTGCAACACCTGTCTAAAACGTTATACACGACCAA
>BGPR01040963.1:0-13776 GCA_013235015.1 Araneus ventricosus | reverse complement strand
TTTAAACCAGCCGCATGCGCGACTGGAAAACAGCGCCGTTACGACTTCGTCTTAGTAGTAATGTATGAAAATATGCTGACCTTTCACACTGCACGAATTTCATCCGGCTGCTGTCCGTCACCTTCTAAGGTCCTTCTTCCTTTTGCCCTTCTCGAAGCTTTTGCAGGTGGTAATGATTGCATTATTTTTATAGAATCCTTTAAAATTTAATTTACTATTGTCTTTGTCATTTTAAATGATTTAGTGTTATTATAGAACGCACTTTCGTTTAATTTGAGTGTTGACATGTAATTTTTTAATGTTTTCGTTATTTTTTTCCCTATATAAATTTAGCTATTTTATTTTATTTCAGTATATGCAATGCTGACTAATTTTTTATATTGCGTGGCAAGGATGGGGCCGTTAAAAAAAGATTTTACAGTGCTTGCCGCCAAACAAAATATCTAGCTAAAAAATAATTCAGAACGTGTAATGTTTTGATAACATTATATTCCTAGACTCACTCCTTTTATTAACTAGGTTCTATATATTATAACATAGGTGTATAACATATTTAAAATTTACAATTAAATAAATATTTTTTGGTTCAAAATCAGTATAAGAAAGTTTTTATGATCCTTGGATCAATAGCATATTCTTCTGCCCTAATTTGCCCACATTGGATAGACGGCCATATATAAGGTATTGGAAACGAATATACTATTTCGCCTTGAATTAATAAAATCTGGATAGCAGTGTCTAATAATCATGACTGAATTCTAAGATAACAACATATATTTTTTATTTCTGAAGTCGCAGAATTTCAAGAAACAACCTTTCATAAGTAATTCCGACAGTCTTATAGGAGTGCTTCAATAGCTGAACTCTTTACGGAGATTCCATTCAGTTTCGATTTTTTTATTTTATTTGAAAATTTAAGTCATAGGCTATGTCATGATATTGCACATGAGTGTGCTTAAATAATTGAGAAGATATAGTTAAAACCCATCTCAATATAAAGAAAGAGATGTTGGTAGTGATTTATACTTTAAATACTTCACACAGGATTTTTTAAAATATTGTTCATCAAAACACACAGAAATTTCTCTGCTTATGCTTATATACCCACAACGAAAAAAATATATAAATCAAAAAAAATCGAAGCTAGATGATCTCCGTAAAGAGTTCGAAATATTCTGAAGAATTCTATAAGACTGTCGAATTACTTATGAAGGTTAAAAGTTTCTTGAAATTGCGACTTCAGAAATAAAACATATCTTGTTATCTTAGAATTCAGTCATGATTATTAGACACTGCTATCAGATTTTTATTAATTTACATGAAATAGTATATTCGTTTCCAATACCTTATATATGGCCGTCTTATCAGAGCGGAGATTAGGCAGAAGAATAGCGCGCTATTGATCCAGGGATCATAAAACTTTCTATACTGATTTGAACCAAAATATTTATTTAATTGCAATTTTAAATATGTTATACAATTTTATATATGTTATAATATGGTATAGAACCTAGTTAATAAAAGAAACTGAGGAATATATAATGTTATCAAAACATTATAATGCTCCTGAGTATTTTAGCTAGATATTTTGTTTGGACGGCAAGCACTGTAAAATCTTAAGACGGCCTGATCTTACACAATATAAAATTAGTCAGCATTGGCACTATTTCAGAAATAAAATAAAATAGCTAGAATTTTAAATAGGAAAAAAACCTTGAAAACATTAAAAATTACAGTCAACACCTCAAAATTAAAACGAAAGTGCGTTCTATAATCCAATTAAATCATTTAAAATGACAAGACAATAGTAAAATTAAATTTTGGAAGCATTCTAAAAAAATAATGCAATCATTAATTACCTGCAAAAGCTTCGAAAAGAACAAGTGACCTTTGTGAAGGTGACGGACCAGCCGGATGAAATTCGAGCAGTGTGAAAGCGTCAGCATATTTTCCATTACTACTAAGACGAAGTCAAACGGCGCCGTATGCAGCTAATGGTTTAAACTAACGGACTCAAACCGCGATCGGCTTAATGTGAAGACTCCCACTCATTTCAGTTTACCACCAAGAGGCGGCCTAATGGATTCTTGCCGTAACGGTTCAACTGTATAATGTGAAAGGAGCCTCAGTCTTAGGTACGTAAAATTACTTATAATATTTGTTATTTCATTTCAGATTCTTAGTCTATCATAATGCTCGGGTGAAGGACAGCGTTTTCCAACTTTATGCTGGCATTGTTCGCAGAAAACATTACGCTTTCTCTAATTTTTTAGCGGTTCGTCTAGATTTCCTTATTTACCCCGATGAACATCTAACGCTTTTGATCAAACTAAAACGTCTTTCCATTTAATTTCACATTGATTGATTTTCATGACTGATATTTACCACAAATCTTCTTGAATTGCAGCATTATTGCGCATTCGTTGCATTTGTGTTTTATATTTTTTTAATATTATCTTCCGCTTTTGTTTATTTTCTCCTATAAGAACTCTCATTTTCTTTCCGAATTTTTTTTCTGACATTTTGAATTTTATGTTGATTATGTTGCTTTTACAATTCTGTTATGATGGTTCTTATTTGTTATATATATATATATATATCCATTCATTCACCTTCATTTGTGATTTTATGAATATGCAGCACATTTCATTACAATAATAAAAAATGTACATTTAATTTTTTTTTCAAATTTAAGAGAATTTATAGTGGAAGTATGATGAGGTATATCTTTCTTTCACAATCTTAATTAATTTAATTAACAAGTGATAAGAATCGAAACTTGAATGCCGTTTCTACTAAATCTTTCTCTTAAGAAAATTTGTATTTTAAACACATCACGAAAATCAAAATTTTACAACACTTTAAAATCTCTGTTGACAGGCATAAAGCGAAACTTCTAAATTTAAAAGATATCAAAGTAAACTTCAGATCATTTTTCACATGAATTATTTTTATTACAAAATTTAATTTTTTTCATTTTAGCAATTACTATCAAAAATCACTTTATACTAAACTAAAATTTAAGTAAAGAATTATCATCCATTTAGTTAAATTTCAAAACATAACAAAAAACATACAGGTTTCATGAATTAAAGTTTTTCTGTTTACCATAATGTAATTCTCCCAAGCGATGTGCCTCAACTGCTTCGCTCGGATGGCTCAACGTCTTGATTATTTCGAAGGCTTGCTTGGAGGACAACCACCTGAAAGCATGATGAGTGAATGATTTTATCAATGCAAATATGGCCAATCTCACTCATACAGCCATTTGTCGATGTTTATATGAGGTGTTAAAATACATTGATTTCCAAATATTTGATTTAATATTTACATGGTGGATTTGAATCAACAATTTTTCAGTATTTTTATCAGTTTCTCTACTGCCTTTAGTTTCTACAAAAGAAGAAGAAAACATTAGTCAACTTCTGATGCTTTTGGCCATGCGAAAATAATATCCTCACAAAAGATGTACTTCACCAACTGGGCTCTGTGGGACATCTAGCATTATCATCTTGAGGATGAATCTTACTACAACTATGCGTATCAAATTTTAATAGTCAATCCACCAAAGTCGAGTCAGCTCAAACTGTGGGTAAAGAAGAAACCCTGACCTAGTAATGGCAGCAGCTAATAGCGTAGCAATAGCTGCTAGTACACAGAGTCAGTGCTATCACCAAAGGCAGGAACACTACGAGAAGCCATAACCCCTCATACTACGAGGGATTTGCAATGCACCTCCACAGGCGAGCCTGTAAACTCCTGCTCAAGTTACCGTACAATAGGAAGAAATGGTAGGAAGGTAATTCTATCTACGGCTGAATGAATGGTAATGGTCACTTTACGTCTGTGAGTGAGGCATCACAGTGACTTTTAAGGAACGTCTGGTCGGTGGTGCCTGGAGTAACTCTTTTGGTCATTTTCAAGCAAGACTTTCATTAACAAGAGCGCAGATGCTGTTGACTTGCGCTCAATCATCGTAATGACGGCCGGCGGCGTGGCTGTGCCGCAGATGAATAACTGCACAACGCACTCAGCTTCGTGAACTTCTGACCGGTGGAAACCGGCACCGGCTTTGCTACAGGGCAGGTGATGTCGTTAACGCCCTGCAGTTTGCTGGTAACGTCAAATCTGTTATACAGGTGCTGGCGCATTCTGGAACATTTTGTTCATGCGGTTGCAGTCTGTGGTAACGGGGTAAAATGCTTTACGCCCATGTTGGCGCAAACTAGCCCGGTGGCCGACTAAACGTCGAAAATGGAGACTAGTCGAGACAGCTAAAAAACGACGGTCTTCCTGAAACCCATGCTTGAACTCTGCGCGAGAGCTGCGAGCAACCTGTTTTCAGCCAGTAACTGGCAACGGCGGCAAACTGCGCGCCGCCATTTCTGTTGCGGCGTGCACGTGCGTATTGTGTGCGAGGATTGCCATTTCTTTATTGATCGCGCATTTTCAGTGTATTCTGGTGCAGAAATTATATTGAAATGACCAGTGATTATTCAAAACAGGTGGCTGAAGACAGTTATCGAACAACCTTGCGTTGGCGAAATGCATATTTATGCAGACTGAGACTGTTGGCGGAGGGCAAACATCAAAATTATGAGCATCTGGCTTCAGTATTGTTAACGATCTTGGCGTGACCCGACATCTGTGCAGGCGGCTGTCATTTATATTCTTCCGGTCGTATTTGTCTTCAAACAAGTTACGGTTTTCATCTTGGTTTCCACGTGACACTGATGAGCCAGGCGGGCGGAAATTTAGCTCGGCCATCTTGGCGGCCAAATATGGCGTTGTGCTCTTCCTGCCAATGATGTACGTCGTTACGAACCATTGGTCGAACTCTTTCCTTTCGTTGTCGTCTCTAATAAATTACGACTTACGCGATTCCAAAATGGCGGATAAAATCACAGCGAACCTCGTGTTCAAGCGGGCATTAACAGGCGGCTTTACTGAGGGCTCATACAGTAAAGATTCTTTCGCGGTACGACCCGGCTATTCGGGTGGCACTTGTGGGCATGTTCGGCTTCAAAATCGAAAGAATATTAATTCATTTTTTGTTTATTTTTTGACCGTCCTCGCCAATGATCTAATGTGACAATCTATTACGACGCTTTCGCGCTAAAGTACGGCTGCTCACTGACAACGGCGCATAGAGGACGGTTTAGTTTCATTTGTGAAGAAGGCATGGCTTTAAAAAAACTAGTTTTGAACTGGCACGGTTTAATCGTGAGATTGGTAATCTGGCCACGTAGATAAGAATGCATAGTCGAAACTGAACTAATAAACATGAGATTATGGTCGCAAAACTATTTTGGTCTGAAATATGAGCCGGTGTAATGGTACGCCTTCATTCCGGCAGCTGCACAGGCTGCGGCTACTCCCGTCGATTTTTTTAATATTATTTTTTTATGTGGAAAAATTCCGCCAGCAAACATGATCGGCAAAAAACAAAGTTTCTTCCGTCACGGTATGGAGATTTCTAACGACACCGATAAATCAATCACGGCAGATAAAAAAAAATGACGAAAGGAACGACCACAATATTCGAGTACATGTTCGTTGGACAAAAAACTTGATTAATAATAACAGTTTATCGGCAATCAATCGAAAAATCGCTACGGCACTTTCTACTGATAACCTTTTTTTTGGCTATTTGGCACCTGAGCTGGCCAATTTTCTATAATTACTACTTAGTAACAATTGAAAATACTTGAAGAAAAATCGGCATTAATTAACTATTTGTTATCGTTTGTACCATGCGCCAACTCTCGTATTTTTTAAATCGAATTTTGTTCAAATGTTTATTTATTTCGAGAATTCATCTCTTCTAATAACCGCGCAAGTATCGTCAATCACCCGAGATTATCTTTGGCTTTACCGGATGTAAACTTCTGCAGACTTTTCTACTACTAATCTCTTGCCGCACGGAAGTCAGGGAACTTTATCTTTTGAGATACAGAAAGAAAAATTATTTCAGCGTGAAAGAGCAAAACCTTGCTCAATGAACATACATATCTTGCGTAAATCTTCAAAACTCACTTAGCAAACTTCATTACCGGTGGGAAATAAATTTTATTCAGTCACCATCGTCTCGTCACAATGCAGGAATTGATACAATTATTGAGGTAATAATTAAGTGGTGAGAATATGAGTAAGCTTAACCAGCTACTCTGAAGCTATTTGAACGTGATAATTTTGCATATTTTAACTGAATACTTCTGAAATATGTTTATATCATAAAATGAGGTAAAATTATCATGTCTTGAGCTTTTTATAAAACGATATAATTAGTTTTATGTGAAGTTATAAATGAAGATAATGAAGAGCACGTTTGAAAGGTTGACTACCAGTGATAACGGAAACTTGAGAATACTAGAGACTGAAAACAGTTGGCACTAAAATGAATGTCGAAATAACTAGTAAAAATCGATGAAATGAGAAATTTTCAAACTTCACGTATTTTTTTTATTAACGTACCGGGGGATATAAATTGTACTGAAACTTTTACAAATGCTGTTTCAATATAAAACATTACAAGAGTAAAAGACAAACTGAATATTATGTCAATATCGAGCATTTATTATTAAATAATGTTTTACTGCCTCTGATTCTATGTAATGACCAACAGATGGCATAAATCACTTCCTCTAAAGCTATGAAAACCACAGTTGGTCCATAGGCCCGTTTTTCGTGAGAACGTTGCGGGATAAAATCGTAAAATTGTTGTTTCGTATTATTATGTAGTTTGGTATCAATCTCTTTGTACAGTATTTGCCCAGAGTAGTATATTGGTTGCAGGAATGAATGCGTCACATCGCGTAGCAGAAGACTTCAATGACAACTCTATTCACTGTAACCATATACTACTCTGGTAAGCAGTAAAGATTGATAGTAAATACATATTAATACGAAACAATATTTTATGTTACTATCAATTCTCACAATCTACGGCACTTGAACTATTCGCCCACTGGTACTTCCTGAATTACCAAGCATTTTTTACCCCATCATTCTGAGCTTTCACGGTTTTCTTAAATTCATTTGTTAACAGCGTATTGAGCTTCTGAAATCGCTTGCCTGCTGTTACCTCGCAGCAACATATAATAATTCTGCTGGTGCTGCTGTGCCTTTATGCGCCATACTCAGTTCTTCTGACTTTATTGATAGAGCAAAATTGACCGAACCGAAACTCGCCTGCGGTTACATGTCGGTGGTGTGTTGCTTTTAACACAAATGGTAGGCTGTTACTTTATGCTTGCTCGTGCAGCGACTTTCGACCAGGCGCGTACATCCATGTATTGACTCGGCTTTCCGGTTCGTATTTTGTTTTGACGAACCAGCGATGATTTCTCGAGCGGTCGATTGATATTTTAACGTCACGAAAGATATCTTTCAACGGTTGAAAACTAATCCCGGTGAGGACATTGAAGCGTATCGTTAATATTCCGGCTGCGCGCAGACTATTTTTAACGCCCGCGAGACATCTTTGGTTGAAATGCTATTCGGTGGTTGTCGTTGAGCGACCAAAACGACAAATAGTTTTCGCGTAGTTCGAAAATAATCGACGCATATTTCAGTAAGACCGCTGCTGGCGCAAACGTGATCTTGATGATGATATCTCTTGCGGCTTTATTTTGCGCAAAATTCATTTTGAAAATACTGTGAAGTGCATTTGAAAATAATTAGCTGAAATAAATAACGCTTTATGGCGCTTTATTGAAACTTTGAGATCAATGACTGTCCATCATCGAACAACAGTGCAGGTTGACTATGCAATGACGAATACTTTGATTATACTACTGGTGCACTTTGTCGAACGCCGGCGACTACTGGTCTTGACCCGAACGCTTGTTGAGACGCGATGACTTCGTGACACCACCGGCGTTCCTGTTGTGTTTCATTTTTCCGCTACTGATAAGCAACACTTGTCAATATCGTCGCTACCAACGCGATAATCGGGGCTTCGAATGTCGTGAGCCCCGTACTGGGGCTGATCAATCGGCAGACTTGAAGAGATGCGCGGAAATTTCGGCGTATCCCAGACTCGCCAGCGGCTTTACGGTCGGCATATGCGAGATGTTATGCTGATTCTGGGGAATGAAGATGAAACAGGCGGGTGCTGCGTCGCGATGATCAACCGGCGACTTTGATGAAGTTACCGGCGACCGAGCGGCCGTAATCCCCAACAAACGGACTCAAACCGCGATCGGCTAATGTGAAAGCTCCCACTCATTTCTTCAGTTTACCACCAAGAGGCGGCCTAATGATTCTTGCCGTAACGGTTCAACTGTATAATGTGAAAGGAGCCTCAGTCTTAGGTACGTAAAATTACTTTATTTGGTATTTCATTCGAATTCTTAGTCTATCATAATGCTCGGGGTGAAGGACAGCGTTTTCAGCTTTATGCTGGCATTGTTCGCAGAAAACATTACGCTTTCTCTAATTTTTTAGCGGTTCGTCTAGATTTCACTTATTTACCCCGATGAACATCTATACGCTTTTACCGATAAACTAAACGTCTTTAAATTTAATTTCAACATTGATTGATTTTCATGACATTGATATTTTCCACAAATCTTCTTGAATTGCAGCATTATTGCGCATTCGTTGCGTTTGTGTTTTATATTTTTTTTTATATTATCTTCCGCTTTTGTTTATTTTCTCCCTGTAAGAACTCTCGGCATTTTCTTTCCGAAGAATTTTTTCTTGACATTTTGAATGTTTATGTTGATTATGTTGCTTTTACAATTCTGTTATGATGGTTTCTTATTTGTTATATATATATATATATATATATCCATTCATTCACCTTCATTTGTGATTTTATGAATATGCAGCACATTTCATTACAATAATAAAAGATGTACATTTAATTTTTTTCAAATTTAAGAGAATTTATAGTGGAAGAATGATGCGGTATATCTTTCTTTCACAATCTTAATTAATTTAATTAACAAAGTGATAAGAATCGAAACTTGAATGCCGTTTCTATTAAATCTTTCTCTTAAGAAAATTTGTAATTTTTAAGCACAACACGAAAATCAAAATTTTACAACACTTTAAAAATCTCTGTTGACAGGCATAAAAGCGAAACTTCTAAATTTAAAAGAGATCAAGTAAACTTCAGATCATTTTTCACATAATTATTTTTATTACAAAAAATTTAATTTTTTTTTTATTTTAGCGAAATTACTATCAAAAATCACTTTTATACTAAACTAAAATTTAAGTAAAAATTATCATCCATTTAGTTAAATTTCAAAACATATAACAAAAAACATACAGGTTTCATGAATTAAAAGTTTTCTGTTTACCATAATCATAATTCTCGCAAGCGATGTGCCTCAACTGCTTCCTTTGCTCGGATGGCTCGAACGTCTTGATTATTTCGAAAGGCTTGCTTGGAGGACAACCACCTGAAAACATGATAATGAATGATTTTATCAATATGCAAATATGGCCAATCTCACGTCATACAGCCATTTGTCGATGTTTATATAGGAATTGTTAAAATACATAATTGATTTCATAAATATTTGTTGATTTAATATTTACATGGTGGATTTGAATCAACAATTTTTTTCAGTATTTTTATCAGTTTCTTTACTGCCTTTGGATTTCTACAAAAAAAGAAGAAGAAAACATTAGTCAACTTCTGATGCTGGCCATATGCAAAATAATATCCTCACAAAGGTAATACTTCACCAACTGAGCTCTGTGACATCTAGCATTATCATCTTGTAGGATGAAGGAATCGCCCACTGCAACTACATGCGTATCCAAGATTTAAATCCCACCCAAGTCGAAGTCAAACCCACACAGGAAAACTGCTTAGTAAGGTAAAAGGAAAAGCCCTGCCGCTACAGGAGCAGGAATGACAGCCGCTGCAATAGCTCGAGTACTGAGGCCAGAGTCTTGATGGCCTATCACCAGGCGGAGGTACACACTACTGGAGAAAGGACCCAGAGCCCCTCAATTACTATACCCCAGGGGACGCGAGAGCCAGCTTACTTATCCGGCGGCCTCTCAACCGTGAACTCGCGGGGCCTTCCCGGGGAATTGCCTAGTAAGGTAAGGGAAATGGTAAGGTAAGGTAAAAGGTAATTCTATCTACGTAAGGTAATGGGTCACGTTACACAGGTCTTTGTGTAAATGAGCATCAACAGTGGCTTTAAGGACGATCTATTGGTCAGTGAGGCCACACAAAGATATTTCTTCTAGTACACACACACTAGGCTCACCAAATCTGTCTATTTCATGGATATGACTGGGATAATTGAGGGTTCCAGTCTCTTGCCAGACCAACAATCTTTTTGGGTCATTTTTCAAACAAAATCTGGACTCATTAGCAAAGAGTATAGATCTCTATTGACTTGCACTCCAATCATCATGTGAGCGAGCCCAAATGAACTTCGTTTCAGCGTCGTGGCACGAAAGGTAAACCCACTTCTGGATGTTCTTTCACACAACCCGCCTTCGTGAAGACTTCTGACCACAGTTATTCTGGAAACCAGCCTTCTAGTGGCTGCTACAAGAGAAAATCTGAGGTAGATTGATAATCTGTGCCTCCCTGCAATTAGCTGCAAATAGCGGTCATCTGTGGCGTTTGTAACTCTAGGTCTTCCTCGCCTGTACATTCTGGAACTTGATTTTGTTCTTATAAATGCAGTTTACAGTCTATGAATAACGGGAGAGCTCACGTTCAACAAATGCTACATATGATTTGCCTGTGCCTGCTTCTATTCGCCCAGTGGTAATTCGTATCAAATGGAAATTCGTCAGACAAATGACATCTAAAAAGCGGCTATTTCGAAATTTCATTATGCCGTTTCTACTTGCAGAAACTGCAGACGCTGTTAAAGCCTGTTTTCGACCTCGTATACAGTAATGCTAAACAACAGCAGCTCCATTAATTTCTGTACCATATTCTGTTGCAGCATTACTTTTTACGTACGTAGCCTAATTAGTACGAAAAGTTGCCATTTCTTGGTGGTGTAATCGCACATTTTCAGATATATTCCTTAAATTTTAGAAAGTAGTGAATTTCCTTATATTGAAATGACCAATGATTGTAAAACAAGGTGCTTAACTAGAATAGTTATCAAACAACTTGATTATTTACCTTCTGCGCATTGGCAGACTCCACCATCACATAATTTATGCAAGATAGGGCTGTTGCTTGGAGGACTGTAAAATGTTGTGCATGCCGCATCTGTAAAACATAAAATTTATGAACATCACAGAAAATACGGAAACTGATTGTTAACAGACATCTTGAAAGCGTATTATTATCTATGCAAACTCAGTATCTATGCATTTATAATTCTTCCGGTCAATTATTTATCTTCTGAAATTAAAGTTACAGTTTTCATCTTGGATTTCCCATACTAAAGTCCAGGGACCGCGGTGGCCTGATGGTAAGGTCTAGGCTTCTGGGCGGAGGTTTGCAGGCTCGAAGCCCGTCGTGTGTATGGGCCTGTTGAGGGCCAAATGCTCTAACGTTGATGTTGGTATGCTCTATAATGATGTATCGTTGATGTGGTGCGGAAATTTGGATGGGCGTACCAGCTCAGTTGTCGTCCTCGTCATCTGGCCACGGTTCAAAATGACGAGGTCCGTCCCAAAATAGACCTCGTGTTGCTTCAAAACGGGACATTAATGTAACTAAACCAAACTCTACTGAAGTCCATACAATTAAAGATGTTCTTTTCGTAATTTTGACCAAATATTCAAGGTGTACTATATCAAGATTATGGGCATGTTCAAAATCTCAGCTTCAAATCAAAGAATATTAATTCATTTTGTTTATTTTTGACGTAGACTTACGTCCCTCCATAGTGGTCTAATGGCGTGTCGGGAAAGATCACAATTACGACGCTTTCCGCGCTAAAGTTACAACGATTATAGCTCCGCAACCAAATAACATAGAGAGTTGGTTTTAGTTTCATTTAACAGAGAAAGGTCGACATTAAAGATTGCAAAAATAGTTTTGGAATTTGGAATTACGGTTTAGTCACAATCGAGTTGCAAAGTTGGTGAAAATCACGAAGAATTTTACATAGATAAAGTCACATAGTCAGACTAGACTAATAGTCACTATAGGCTATAGAGTTAATAGTCACATAAAGCTATTTTAGTCACAGAAAGTCATAGTTGAGGAATGTAAGTAAGTCTACACCCTTCAATTCCAGCGGCCGTTTCACAGAGACAGCCTCCCGTCGATTTTTTTTTATTATTTTTATGTAAAAATTAAAAATTCCGCCAAGAAATTAAATTTATGATCAACAAAAAATAAAAAGGTTCTTCCATCGCGAAGTCAAGTAAGGTTTGTAACCCTTTGATAAATCAATTCACGGCAGGACTAAAAAGAATATTGGGAACGTACATATTATTCCGGAAATTGCAAATGAACCTTTCGTTGGATAAAAACAGTTAATAATAACGGATTTAATCAACCAATCGAATCAGAAAAATCGCTTCTGACGTTTTCTACTGATAAACTGTCTTTTTTAACAATTTAGATTTCTGTACCCACCTATGGAAAACAGCCGAACACCATTTGTTTTATAATTACTTTCGCAAGCAACTGAACAGAAAATATACTTGAAGAAAAAATCGGCATTGTTGAACTAATGTTGCAGAAATCGTTTGTACCATGCAGTTTCATAACTCTCATATTTTAAATCAGATTTTGGTTCAAAATGTTTATTTATTTCGAAATTCATCTCTTCTATGCCATATAAATTATCACCGTCAAATCACCCAGGGATTAGAAGTCTTGAAAACTTACCAGGATTATAATAAGAATAAACTTTCACCGAGCTCCTTTGGGTTTTTCCTACTATATAATCTCTTACCACACGGAAGTCAAAGCAGTAGGGTTTATCTTTGGGAATCTAGAAGAAAAATTATTTTCAAGCGTTGAATGAAGGAACCAAAATATATAAAGTGAACATACATATCAAATTGCATGAAAGTGATCTTAAGACTTTCCACTTGCCAAACCATTTTTAGTTAATGAGTCCAGAATGAGTTTGAAGTTTTGTCCCAGTCTGCATCGACATCGTGCAAGTAAGTTGAATTACAAATTAGATTAATTAAATTAATAATTAAATTAATTGAAATTAATAATTAAGCCTTGACTGCAGAAAATCTGAAGCTATTTGGAACGTAGTTTTCTTCGGATTTTTTGCATATTTTTTTAACTGGTCCTTATCACAAGTATATGTTTATATCATAAAATTAATTAAAAATTATCGTACCAGTGTAGGCGCATGCGCGTGATTGATATGAATTAGTTTTATGTAAAGTTATAAATAAGTGTAGCGTGGAAACGCGTTTAGTTAGAAGGTTGATTCTGGTGTTATTCTTAAGAGCTTGAGGAGTATTACTAGGGCCCAAAGTGAGACAATAAAAATATTTATCAGAATATAAGTAAAAATCGGTATTAAATTGAAAATTTCAAACTCCGCATGTTTTTTTTATTATAACATGCAGAGTTTTCTTTCGAATTGTACGAAACTTACAGAATACTTGACAATACGTAAAAGAAACATTTTTTAAAAATTAAAATTGACAAATTTGAATATTATGGGTAATATGAGCATTTGTAGTAAATAATGTTTTACTGCGCATACGCGAAATGTAGTTCTATATAATGTTAACAGATGGCGCCATCAAAAGCTACTCTAAATAAAACATAAGAAAGCCACAGTTCGGGTCCACGCCGTACATTTTTCGTGAGAACGTTGGGATAAAATCATAAAACAATTGTTTCGT
>BGPR01040962.1:0-13777 GCA_013235015.1 Araneus ventricosus | reverse complement strand
TTTGTTTTTAATTTTTTTCATGGGAGGGGGGCAGTACCCCCATAGAAAGACTAGGAAAAGAATAACATACCTTGTTTTAAGTTTAAACATACACATTTAAGAGGTTCCTGTAACATTCACGCAAGACCATTGTGTTTGAATAGATCAGTTAAATGCAATCCAAAATGCTATTCCAGTACAACTTGTAGCAACAAAGAGTTAAATAAGCTTTTCCTGCAGAAAATCCTATAACTTTCATTTCATATTTCTAGCAGTTTCAATAAAAGGCTTTTTTTTTTTTAAATATACAAAGTATTTTTCATTCGACATAACACGTGGATCTTCTGTACAACATTTTGGGAAAGTATGAAAACGAATCACATTTCATATTTAGAAAGTTAATCATAAAATGCCTCCTTTTGTATATTCCCAGCCACAAATACATGAATTGTGTTTTAATCTCTGCAGAAACAAATGGCAAATATTCACTATTGAATACTTTCTCTGAGCTTCATTCCTACTACTCAAAAAATCAAATATACATCAAGTAATCGTTTGAAAAGCACTGTCCCAACTGCCTCTGGCAACTAGTTCTGCTTTCTGTGGTTCAGATTAGAGCAACCACTTGTTGATCTTGAGAAGTGCTGTCCCAATTGTCTTTTGAAAAGGTCATAAAACCTCCCTGCCTACTTTTCAGTTCTTGAGTCTTTAAAATTTTGGTGTGTCTTGTTTATCAGCTCTGCTGTCAATAATTAACAAGCACCATTATCTTCCTTACAGCCAATTGTTAGTCTACTTAGGGGCTGACTATCATTTACTTCACCGTGAAAGTTAAATATTCAGAGTTTAAATTTGTATTGTTTATTTATAGGATTCTTCTGAAAGTGATCCCGAATCATTGTCACAAGTTACTGTAGGTTGCAATAGAAAATCTGTCAAAAGAACAGCTAACTCGGGAAAAGATATTGCAAGAATAAAAAGAAAACATCCTCGAAGACATTCTAATGATTCATCTGATGATGAACCTCCTAAGCAATTATCAAGGAGGAGCCCTCATAGCAGTCCACAGATTTTGCCTGGAGAAAGTGGGAGAAGCTTTCAAAATCCTCTTGTTTCTGCCTCCGATATCACTCATAGTGACCCACAGATTTTGCCTGGTGGAGGAAGTGGGAGAATTTTCCAAAATCCTTTTTCTACTGTCTCTGATATTTCATCAAATTTTCTTGAAAATCCCCAACTGTATGAATGTGAACCCAGAAGGCTGCCTTCAGATTATGAAGAGTTACTTTCCAGCTATCCACAATTAATTTCAAGTAATGAAGTCCTTTTTTCAGAGAACACGCCAGAAAATTTATATCTATTTGAATTTCCCTGTTATTCAACAGAAAATTATTCGGTGATTGAAGATCCTACAATAATTGACACTTCTGCATCTGATCCCTTGAACGATTTAATTTCATTCAGAAATCTTGAGCAGTCTGTCCATGTCATTCACAATACTGATAATTTGCTACAAGATCAGCCAAATTCATTAGATAACTCAGATGCAAGTAGGAGGAAAAAGAGCAGTTTTAAACCTAGTTACATTTTTCGTAATTTATTGCATGCACCCAAAAATAATGAAGTGGAAGAATTTTCTTGTGAGCGGAGGATATTTCAGCCAAATTTTCCTATAGATGTGCTCTCAGAAAATGAACACATTTTTAAGGACATAAGAAATGGTAAGTTTCTTTTTTTTTTAAATATATATTAACTTTAATTTCTCTTTTTGCAAAACTTGAACATGTGACATATAATTTTACTTTATTTTCTTGATTTTCATAAATGTAGCATATAGAAAGCATATCATCAAGCTTCTTTCAGCTATTGTTTGAACTTTTTTATTACTAAGGTAATAGTCGTCACCCAACATAAACTTTACTTTTAAATGGCGATTTTATGTTGGTACAAGATGTAACCTGAATTCAAATGACAGTGATACATGTTAAACAAGTTGTGAAAGAAAATAAGGAAATAAATAATTGTACTATGACTATATTAACATAGTGTTAACTATTTATTAAGAAGTAGTTAACTATTTATTAAAAAGTACTTTCTATCTACTAAAATGACTAATTATAATTTAATCAGGTAGAGTTTTTATCCCAATGAGATTTTTGAAAGTTAATGTTCCTAGATATTAAATAATGTTCTTAAACCTCCCGATCATCTCATCCAATCATTCATAACATTTAAAGCACTGTTTGAAATATATCCAGCTTTTTTTTTTTTTTTTTTTGAAGAAATAAAGTTGTCTATTGATAATAAACTGCTTTTGAAAATGCTTTAAAAAAATATGTTTGATAGTTAAATTTAATTTTCCTGTTTTTTATTAACATGCACTTGCAATAAGCTTAGTATTGAAAAAAATATTTTTGTTATGAAAAGAATATTGTCTTTGTAGCTTTAATTTATACATAATAATTAGTAGTATTCTTCTCTGTATCAGGTTTGACATTCAGACACTGTTAAATGTCCATTGCTAAAGTAGTTCAATATTTTTGCAAATTAAATTTATCTTTTGTGTGGCGAATATAATCTGGATGATTTAATTGAATTATTTTGAAATATTTACAAATCTAATATTTATGTTATTTTGTTAAGGAAAAATATTTATATAATGAATTTTCTTTCTTGCAGTCTTTGAAAGTGAGGGCAAGTTAAAGGATTCTGTAAGTATAAATTAATCTCTTTTCAAAGTTGTTTTAATTACATTTTATATATTATATCTTGATGAAAGGGACTTTCAAGGGTTCATACTTTCAAATAAGTTTTTATTTTGTTTCAGAAATGAGGTACATAAATGACTTTCTTTTGTGTTTAAAATCCTCTTATCAGTTTGCATTACATTTTAATGTTGCAAAAGTGCTCATTGAATTATTAACATTTTTTCTAATACTTCAGTGTAAAAAAAAGTCCACAGTAGAACATTAACAGCATTATTGTGGCTTGCAGATGTAATTACTGTGCAATACTTAACATGATTGATCAAAATGTTAGCTGCTGAGACTATATTTGTCTGTAACTAAGTTATATTAAACTTATTTGTAAGTGCACCTAATTTGTGTTGCAAAATTAAGTTTGCTAATTGAGATTTAATGTACAATGGTTACATTATAAAATTAAAAAACATGCAATAAAGATGAATAATTATGAGGAATACCTGAGAATTTTTTTTTTAACGAAATGTGACAAAATTTGCTTTTTGGCTTTTAATTTTTATTAAATTATATTAACCTTTTGGCACCCAAAGAGCATCTTATTTATTTATAGGACAGTTTCATTTAAAAAAAGATTTATTAGATTTAATCATTATGAAACTTTGTTTCTGAGGAATTCGCCTTCCCAAATTTCATTTTTCATAGATTATGGTCACTGTACAATGAGCCATCTGTAGGGGAATATAGTTAAAAGTAATGGCAAAAAATATAATTTTTTTATTGGCCAAGTGAGGTGAAGTCCTGCTTTAACTCAACTGTTCAGCATTTTGTCTGTAAATTTGTTTGTTATGCTGTCATGACCAAATGTTGTTTGATTTTCTTCAAATTTGACTTAAATGTTCCCTGAAGTCATTAAAAATGGCACATATATGATGATTTAAATGTTTTTTTATTCCATTTCAAGATGGTGGCCATTTTAAAGATTCCATTTCATGTAATTCTAATGAAATAGTTCATGTTATAAAAATTTAAAGACTACCTCCACTCCGAGTATAAAATATTTTACAACTTTGTTATAGTACATTATTGGCATAACTTTAATGATTTGGTGGCAAACAAAGAGTAAAAGTTAGAAATAATGTTATAAAAATGTTTTGCTGACTGACCAAAGAGTGTGAGAAAGTATGCCTGCCAACCCCTTCTTGTCATATTTCCTTTGTTAATAGTTTTGGAAAATTGTGATTGTAGCTTCAGGCTGTTCATTTGTTCCGCATTATTTTTGTGCTGCAAATAGTCCCAAGATTATCTATTATTTGTGTAACATTTTTCCCTGTATTTATCACAATTTTCATTTTCCTTTTAATATTTTGGAACTTCATTCATAATGCCTTCAAAAATATCAATAATAGCAAATAACATTTAACTGTAATTTCGTTAATACTGATAAAAAAAAAAAGCAGATATTTAATTGTGATTTCTCTAATACTAAAGAAAGTAAACATTTAATTCTAATTTTGTGATTACTGATAAAGGCAGAGACTTGTGAAAATAATTCATTATTCTGAGTAAAAAAAATGGCTAAATCCTTAAAGATTGAATGAGAGTAGTTCTTTTTTTGGACCTGAGATCTACTGTTTACAAAACTGCTAATATTTTGGATTTTGCAGCATACCTCCTCCTTTCCAAGCCATAGTCCTGCTGGTTCAGTGTAGCTAAGTCTGGCTCTTGTGCCACTTAATCGAATAAATCAAATCAGCTAACCTATTTTGGTAGTTCTACAATGTCCCATATTGAAGTTCAGAAAAACCATGTCTTAATTATTGCTAAATTTTGTAATTAAAGTCAATTCTTTCCTTGTAGTTTCTCTGTGGCACCTTTTACTGTGGGAAATTTTATTTTCTCTGATTTCTTTAGTGTTTTTAGCAAATTATCAGTGTCATTCAGCTCTAAAAAGTAGGCACTGAAATGCATGTGATTGTGAATTCTTTTGCTTTCCATAGCTGTTTGTTTTGAATCTTTGATCTCTTAACGATGTCTAAGTTTTTGATAGATAGAAGCATAGATGCAACTCTGTTTCAAAAATCCTTGAATCTTCTGTGAAATAGAAATCCATCATAATGACAAATCATTCAAAATATTACTCTGAAATGTATACATATATGCAAACAAATATTTTCAAGCTCATTAGAGATGCAAAAAGTATAAATATTATAATGCAAATTACTTGCTGCATCATTTCACAGTTTTATTAACATTTTTAGTTTCTTAAAATTAAAAAAAATAATAACTTGGAAGTTTTGTTAATTGCTGCATATATGGATTAATAATTGAAAGTTCAATCTGATTACAAAGGTATTTTGATATAGATAATAGTTTTTTGTTTATATTCTTTCAAGGAGGGAATTAGAATTTTCCGCAAACCACTCCCTTCCTTCTAGAATGTGAAGAATTTTAGTAAACTGCACAGCAATTTAATAAACCATACCTAAAATCTTTACCAATAAGATCTTGAAGAATTTTATGTTTTTAAAACTTGACATTTAATTTTGCTGAATGCAAATTACATTTTTTGAGAATATTATACAAGTTTCACCTCTGGTTTGCACTTTATATAGTTCGCAAGTTTTAAATTTTTATAATCTCTTAATGATATATTTGTTCTAAAACAAAGCTGAGAAATATAATGAATCTATGTTTCACAAATTGATAATTTTTAAATTGTAGAAAGAAGAAAAAAACTGAAATTTTAACTCTATTCAAACCACAATCACTTCCTGAATTGCATTTGAGAGGGGAGAAAAAAAGTAGAAAAACTCTATTCTTTACTGATTGGGACTCACTTATCATTCCAAGCACAGCTTCTTAAACTTTTCCACTTGGGATCTTTAAAAAAGGTCATAAGCAGAAAAAAAATATTTCCTAATCAGAATTCTTGGAATACCATTTTTTATTATAACCCCAAATTAGGGAATTTAATAATTTTCATAAATTATAAATAATAAAGAAATTTAATTTAAAATGGTTATTAAGTTCATTATAGTAAAATGGTTTGATGATTATAATTCATATCATAGCTTTGTATCAGTTTAATTTATGAATTAATTGAAAGTCTATTTTAATAGAATTGTGATGAAAACATGGTTATGATGCAAGAACATTGTTTTCCCACCACCACACACATATTAATCTCACTTTAGCTGGATTTGTTTTGTGTGAAGACATTTTAAACATAATATTTATAGTTCAAGATTAGTTGCAATCAATGAGTTGACGGTAGCCATTTAAAGAGAATGCATTGAAATACCAATTATGCTTTACAACATTCTCAATTTCGCTGATAAGCTTTATCAGCAGTGCCTACATGGTAATGATCAACATTTTGACCATTTTGGATAATTGGCAATTTATACATATCTACTAATTTGGTTTATCAAATTAGATATTATTAATTCTTCATAAAATTGTTATTTCAAGTGTGTATACATTTTTTGGGGCACCCAATATTTTTTAGCAAAAGTAGTTAATTTGAAGGAATGAGTTATGAAAGATTTTACAATTACCATTAATGTGCTGCATCGCCTCACTTGGAGTGCGGATGAATAGTTTAAGAAGCCCTTATGTAACACTTTCTTTATCAGTGACATACTTTAATTCATTTTTATTGATTTTCATTTCACTTATTTCCCAGACTGGCCAAACTGAAACCTGGAGCGTGCATCAAACTGTAGACAAAGATGTATTTCAAAATCCTTCTGATCAGGGCAATCAAAACTGCTATGATTGGCATAAATTTCTTGAGAGATGGGAAGGCATGCACATAATTTCAGGTTCAACATCCGAAGCACAACATCATGAACTTAAGACTATAGAAGAAGAGCCTAAGGTATGTCTACCAGAAAGTTCAACATCAAAAGCTAGAAAAAGAAAGAAAAGCTCCAGCAACTGTTCACCATCTGTTCCTTTCAATGGACAAACTAAGAAACGACCTTGTATTGCTGAAAGTCCAGAAACAATAGCATCTTCATGTAAATCCAGTTCATCTGATGAAGAACATGGCTCAAATCGAAAATTTGTTCTTCCTTCATTTGAGAAAGATATGGAAATTACAGTTCATCCAGTTTCATCAGATATCTCAGAAGCTAATACTTCATCTAAGTTAGAAAAATTCATGAAAAACACAAAAATAAAACTTTTGCAAGATGATCAAATACCACCTTTTGTAGAAAAATTCATTTCATTCGATCCTGAGAGTCTTCCCAATAGGACCAATGGTTCTTCTCTGTCTAATGATTCTTATGAAATTCTCCAACTGGATACAAAAGGCATAATTAATTTGTTAAAAAATCAAATTCATGTTGAAGAAAATATATGTAGTGGTACAAATAGTTCTGATGAAATTGAAGAGCTTACGGGGGGTGTAGATGGAGATCCTTCTGTTTTTGATGATGATGAAAAAATGAGTAGTTGATAATGAGAATATGTCTCATTGACAATTTTTTTTTTTTTTTTTTTTTTTTGTCAGCAATATGAGAGGCTTACTTTTTAGAGTTTTTCCACTGGAAGGAATGTTCAAGTTTCTTTTTATACTTTTTTTTAAGAAGAAAATTAGCTATAGACACCAAGAAAGTGATTATTTCAATTTTTTATACTTTTATCGCAGCTTAAGCATATGTGCAATTTTAGTTTCAATATTGGAGAAATTCTCTTTTATAAAAATTTTCAAACTTTCTCCTTTGTTCTCTATATTCAATTTAAAAATCCTAATGGGCATGAGATTTTCTTAATATTTTGCATCCTGAAATTAGAAACATAAGGTTGGAATACTGGCAATGTTTTTAAATCTCTTCTTAAAACAGTTATTGTCTATTTTGATATGCTCTAACTTTTTCTGGAATTATGGTATTTAGGAACATACATTCAAGCACAATGGTTGATGGAATATCAGGTGCATGGTCAGAGGGTCAAAACTTGGATGTTTGATTTTACTGATATTCATGCTAAGTGATGCATATTAGATATATAAAAGCTTCAACATCCTCATATTAGTATGGTATTCAAATTTGAAAAATGCAGTCACTTTTCCATCGTTACCTGGACCGTGTTTAAAAATGAAAGTCTATCTGTAATAGGCGCCATATAATTTCAAAAACAAGCGATAGTTGAAAATAAGCATAGCATTAATGGCCCTGTAAACAAAATGTATTTTGTCTTAAGAGAGGGTTTACTGCACATATTTTACTGTTTGCATTTTAATGTTTTTAACTAAAGGTAGATAAAATAAAGTGCAACATGAATTAAATTTTTGATTATCTGTTAGATTAGCTCTTGCATGTATTGCTTCTAGTATGTAAGCTTTTTTATCTTCAGATTTATTTTTTTATATATGTTTATGCTTGCTCATGCTTTTATATTAAAGAATAATTATCTCCTAAAATATAAATTTTTAATGCATTAATCCTTTTATAATTTTCAAATTAATAATTTGCATGTCTTTACTGAAATCAATTGAAAATCATTATCTATATTTAGAAAAAAAATATATTGTTTTGACGTCCCATTTTTAATAAGGTTATTAGTTACTTTTTATACTTTATGCTTGAGTTCTTTTTTAATATGAATTCTTTTTGTGTGAAATTATGTCAAAACATAATTTCATAATAAGTTTTTATTTATCAGAGAAATTGATTAATGCTCCTTAAGGACCTTTTCTTAATTTCTTTGTAACATTATTAAGTTTGACATACTAGAAAATGATCATCTTTTTATTATTATTATTGTTCCAAGCCAGGTTATGAAAGTAAAATAATAAATGTCAGTGAAATCTTGAAAATTTATTTTTAGTTAGCAAATTTAAGTTACCTTTATCAGCAGTTACATATTGGCACGAAAAATATTTTCTTCTCCCAATTATGGTTACTTTGAAAGAAAATTGCCTTATAAGTTCAAAAAAGTGTAAATTTGTTTCTACAAATGTGCCAAGCATATTCATGTTGTCTTTTTTTCAGGTATTATATTTTTATTAAATGTAACAAAATACATTTCATTAAAATTCAGTCCATTAAAATATTCTTTAACTAATAACTGTTAAATACAATTTCTGCATATTAAATTTTTTGCATATAAATATTACTATAAGACAATAGATTTTTAGTAAGTTATTAAACAAACTCCAATCTTATTTTGGCCTTTATTTCCCTTCATTAAAAGATGTGTGTAAATTTGGCATCTATTCATAAAAGAAAAAAAAGAACTCGAGAAATTTATTGAATCTTGTTTTCCCCCATTGTATCTTAATATTTTTCTAGGATCACTTAAAAAGTTGCTAATTCTTCAAAAACTTGTAAAGAATTGAATTATTTTGAATAAATCAAGATTTTAATGCATTTGGTTTAACCTATTGAAAAGCCACATTTATTTCTTGAATAGGATGCATTCCTTCTTGGTTGCATACATTACCATGCAAATTTTGTGCACTTAGTGATACTATGATAGTTCTTGCTTTGTTTAAGTCTAAAATATTGCTGACAAAAGAATTTATTAAATTTATCATTTAAATTGTATTTCTGTCATGAGAATCATATTTCACATATGAAAAGAATGTTCTTTTGGAAAGATGTTAACTTGTTTAATGCAATGATTCTCAACCTTTTAGGTCTTGTTTGATTTTTAACTTCTTGAGGAAAGTCACACGCTTAATGCTACAAACATATGACGCACATGTGTGACAGACACCTTCAAAGGTTTAATGTAGTACATATAGACAGTATGGTATCCTTAGAAAATTAAACTCATCACTATCACTAATTACACAAGTACTTCATTTTTTAGATACTTAATTACTATTTATAGTAATACTGTTAGTTGATTATTATAATGCATTTATATTTTTGATGCATTTTTTTTTTTTTTTTTTGTTTATTAGCAATATTTTAAAATATAAAATTTTTAATCTGAGTTTTGATTTTAGCAAAAGTATTTGTTTCTTCTTTTAAATCCAACATTTAACCCAAAGGATTTATTTTTCAGTCCTGGAGAGAAGGATAGTAGCAGTGTCTATGTAGGGGAGAGTGGGGTAAAGCCGGGTACCCTTGATTCTGGCTCTGTAATTTTTCCTATCTAGCAAACAGATATTGAATTACACTCTACTAGTCAAGAAAAAGGAACAGTCATAGTGTCGCGTTGTGGCTGTTGAATTCACTGATTCTGTAAAGGCTTATTTGTTTTAAGACATCATCTCTCTGTTTGTTTGATTTTAAACTTCCTTACGTAAAAAACATTACATTTATAAAAACTTCATTTAGTCCAGCTTATTATATGTTTACTAAGGTCTTATCAAACAATAAGGATTTATTCCAATAATTACCTGATTCTATTTCATTTTTTATAACCTGTACACTGAGGATAAAACCGAGTACTCCAAGTGGCGTAAGACTGGGACAGTCAGTAGTGATGATTCCTCTGATTAAGATGATAAAAACACATCAGACATTGATTATATTGTAATGATATGTTTTCTAATTTAAATATAGAATTAATCCAATGTAAAACTGCCTTAGCTGTGCCCACGAAAGCAGAAATGACACGGAGGAAGAAGACAAGTGCTTTACATGTGCATTTTGTAACTAATATTCTGAAATTTTCGAATCAAATCAAAATGATTGTAACTTTCCCACTGAAAATCGAGTTTTCCTAATTGCCCATAACGTTAACATGTGGAACCGGTTTTACCCCACTAGTGAGGTAAAACCAGGTAATTTGACTTTTTTAATATAAAAATCATTGACAAAGTAATGAAACTGTGACCTTTCTGGAAATATATATTGTACACCGATAAACAATGAATATTTTAATAAAATTTGACAAGCTCTCTGTCGAATATTTTAGCTCCAGCAGGCCTTCGAACCTTAGCTACCTGGTTTTGCTCTACTTTCCCATAATTATAAGACCCCTGGCAGTTTGCGAGACCTGCAACCTGTAGTTAGGTCTCTGTTTCCAACTTTCTGTGTCCCTTTTAATTGTAGTCTGCTTCAAATGATTTTTGAAATTTTAATTACCTTTTGTGTATGTGAAATAAAAAGAAGAGAGTATAGCACTTCTGGTGAGCAATATTTTTTATTGCATTTGGTGAGACAAATTTTGAAATGAAAAAATAGCACTCTCTTATGATTGATGGTAAAATAATTCTTCTTCTGACGGCATGAGGAATCTAACAAAATTATTCAAAAACACCTGATGTGAACTAATTTAGAAATAAGAGTGAACGACTGTCCCGAAGATTGAAGTCCGAATCTGGCATTGAAAAATCTATTTAGAGAGGATTTTTTTAAAACTGGAATTTATTACATATATCTGATTTAAGGATTGCTATTTTATTTTTATGTTATTTGAATCCTTTTTCCCCTGTATTTGGGTTTTATGATTAATGTTTTCGTGTGTTTTTACATGGTTTCCTTAAAAGGTTGAGAATCACTAGAACAATGTCATTATCAAAAGTGCTGTTTGATAAAATTGTAGATTGGAGGGTTTTTTTTCGCTTAATAGTAATGAATAGGACTTTTAATGAATTTTATTCCTTTAAATTTATTTTTAATAATTTATCAAGATTTTGTTTTTATTATTAATGAATTGAATTATGAATTTATATTGTGTCATTTTGTAATTTATTTTATGATTTAATACTGAAAGTTCAACAGTATATGCCGGTGCAAATTATACTTTAGACCACAGATTGTATATTTTGTACAGAATATATGTCAGATGATTGTAAATAGTTTGTGTGTTGTCTTGTCTTGTTTTGCAGTCTGACAATTACTTTCAAATGTAATTTTTTTTGTATATAATTTGATTTTACTATTGACTCTCAGAGTTTTAAAAACTATTTATTGAAATTAAAGAATTATGTTTTCTACTTTGTGTGTGTTTTTCTCAATTAAAAAGAACTATATGATGAAATATGCTATAAAATAAGCTGACTATATTTCTTCATTGAAAAAACTGGACTTGGTGAAAAACAAAATTTTAATGCTTTCTCCTTTCCTGTATGTTTTTCTATTTAAAAAAATACAGGATAACAGATATAGACTTTTACCAGGGTATCACTAGAATAGGAAAAGCTTGCATTTCCTTATCAGTGTTTTCTTGGATTTGAATAGAATTTTTGAGGTTACATGATTTAAGATGTGAAAGTTTTTGTTTATTGCTAAAATACGTGGCATTACCTCTTGATGTTTTTAAATGATGTTTAGGTAATCATTTAGAATAGTTCAAAGAATAAAGAGAACTTTAATAATAAAAATTTTAGAGTGCATGATTTTAGAATGTGTCATAAGCTTGAATAAGTTTAGAATTGACAGGGTGGGCCATGATAAAGTAGCCGTGCTAACATCCACAGTAATCTAATATTAATAATTTAAAAAGTGAAAAAGAAAGTAATAGTTTGCTGAAAGTAAGTATTGCTTACTTTAATTAAATTAAAATTACTCTCAATTGTAGAGGATCGGGTGAGGAAATATTTTATATAGGAATTCCTTTTCTTTGTTCCAGTTTTCCTTGCCTATGTCCCGAGCACTAGCTTAAACCATATTCTGGCAGGGGTACTTTCTTGTGGCCCACCCTGTTTAGTCCAGTCAATGAAGGGTTTGAAAAAAAATATTAAACCATTTAGTTTTGAATATTGGTACACATGGTCTTGAAGGGCTTCTGATGAACATAATAAAAGTCCCCGGTCCTGGGGGGGGTAAGCTCGTGCCGCCATCTTGGATTTCACCCCCCCTTTTTTTAGTTTTTTCTGAATATCTCGAAAACTATTCAGTTTTCAAATTACAATTGACTTAACAAATTAAAGAGCGTAAAATTATCTACTAATACGTACTTTTATTTTTCTTTTAGCTTTAATAGTTTCCTAGATAATGGTTTCAAAGATTGGTGCCAATCTTGGATTTCATCCCCCTTTTTTTAGTTTGTCTTGAATATCTCGAAATCCATGCAATTTTCAAATCCCATCTAATCGGCAAATTAAAGAGAGTAAAATTCCCTACAAACACTTGCTTTTATTTTTGTTTTAGCTTTAATGGTTTACGAGATAATGGATTTCAAAATTTGCTACCATCTCTAATTTTATCCCCCTCCCCTTTTTTTTTAGTTTTTCTTAAATATCTTGAAAATTATTAAAGCTAGAAAAAAAATAAGAGCATGCATTTGTTAGGAATTTAACGATCATTAATATATTGTATTACATGTCGCTTGCAAATCAAATAGTTTTCGAGATATTCAAGAAAAACTTTAAAAAAGGGGATAAAATTCAGGATGGTGGCAAATTTTGCGACCCATTTTCTCAGAAACTATTAAAGTTAAAACAGAAATAAAAGCATGCATTTGTAGGGAATTTTACGCTCTTTAATTTTCTGATCACATGTGATTTGGAAATTGAATATATTTAAGAGAAAATAAAAAAAGAGGGATGAAATCCAAGATGGCGGCAACCTTTGAGACCCATTATCTGGGAAAGTATTAAAGCTGGAAAAAAATAAAAGTATGTATTTGTAAGGAATTTAACGCTCTTTAATTTGTTAAATCAATTGTAATTTTGAAACTGAATAGTTTTCGAGATATTCAGGAAAAACTAAAAAGGGGGAATGAAATCCAAGATGGTGTTGCGAACCCAACCCCCAGGACCGGGGACTTTTAGTAGGTTTATCAGAAGCCCCTGAAGAACATGTGTACCAATTTTCAAAACTATACGATTTAATATTTTTTTTTCAAACCCTTCGTTTACTGGACCATTAATTAACATTTTTAATCTAATACAAAAAAAAGAGAAATACAGAACAAATAAACAATAGCGATAATAATACACCTTTTGCGTGCCAACGCAGCAGCATCCAGTGATTGCGTCAACAATATTGTCCACAATTAACCAACGAATCGCTATAGAATCAAACAACAAAAAAAGCATGCTCTAATAATTAAAACACATAAAAAAACAATTAGAATGGAAGAGAACTCGAATGGCGAACGTTTTCAAAGGCCACTCGCCATCGGAATTCTAATATGGATAAATTTTCTGTCAAGGAAATGACTACATGGTCAAAAATTATGGG
>BGPR01040961.1:0-13778 GCA_013235015.1 Araneus ventricosus | reverse complement strand
CTTTTTTCCTTGAATATAATATATAGAGATCAGGTGTGTGTGTTTAGGGGGGGGGCAAATGTAGTTCTAGAAAAAATTTTGGGAAAAGTGATTGCACAAGTAGAAAATATGAAAGAGTCAAGAGCTCCCTACGTAGTTCAGTTCTTAGTGCTTATCTGTATTAAACCAGCCTGCTGTTTTTTTCAAGCAACATTGAAGAAAGAGGCCAGCTGCAGTCAAATCATATACATATATATAAATGTTTTAGTGGTTGTAGTCATTAAGGCGAGTTATTAACTAATTTTCTTTATTGTCAAATATTTAAGTCATTTTAAGGAGAATGGAGGACATATGTGCATCTTAGTTTAGGTTTCAAACCCAAAAGAGGGAGCAAGAAAATCACCATTTTACTCAGGTAGAAGATTTAACATATAGTGCATTGATCAAAGAAGTGGAGAGGGAATAATAACTATTTTTAGTAAATTATGTGTAAGTGTTTTAGGGAAAAGTATGGTGCCAGCTCAAATTAGCTGATTTATGGATTTATGTGGGCATGGAAGTAATTGAAATATTCTTTTAGTAATAAATATGCCAAAGCGAGATTTAATATACCTCAGCACAGGAAGTAAAAAATAAAACTGGAGTTTAAGAAAGAGTGATTTTGAGAATACATTAGACTTTAAAATATATAATATTGAATTTAAAAGCAAAATTAAGCAAGGTTATTATATATATTTCTGAAAATGTTAATTCTGTTTAAAGTTATCAATAATTTGCAAATTTCTACTTATTTAAATTCAAATTTATATTTATTTGTTAAAATATAATTATTAAAATCATTGAGGAAAATGTTTAAGAGAAAATACATTAATAAGTTATAACCTTGAGGCCTCTTTCACTAGTGTAGGCCTTTTCTGGTTGTATCTTTTTCATGGATTAATTTTGCTATTAAAATTTTATTTATCCTGCTATGAAAACATAGAAGTTTACTCCTCAAAGATATTATTTACAGTTTAGGAATTTAACAAGATAGAAAATAACTAAATTTCACACATTTGAGCAATAAAGTTATTACCCCAGTGGCAGGAATACTTTTTCAATAGTCTGCAACGGAGGTTGGAGTCTAAAAAATAGTCTGCAGAATAGTCTTTGCGACTATAAATATTTTGCTTTCTTTTTCTGAAATATTTATATCAACTTTACAACTATTAAATCACGACAAACATAGAATTAAAAACCATATAATATCTTTATTATTTTGTATATATATTAATATAATTGTAAGCAACAGATTAATAATCAAAAACATATGAAGATTAATCTTTTCTTTGGGCAGATAATTAACAATAATGATGTCAAGTTGTTTCAGAGTAATATTAATATACTATAAATACCTATAGAAAATTATATTGGGTACTTTCCGTTTTTTAAACACAACGCGGGTGATATTTCCTATATGGTGAATTTTCAAAACAATACATCACTATAGCTCATATAATAAATAATTACTTCAATATGTTAGATATTATTTAAAAATTTATGCCTCCTGTTTATTGATAAAAAAAATTAAATTATGCAAGAAAATGTCTTCCTAGTATGTTTTTAATTTAAAATTACAATAAATAATTGCTTTTTTCTGAAACAAAAACTTTGAAACATTAACACAATTTATCCTGATATGCATTTTAATGGTTTTGTATGCAAACTGATAGAATTGTTCTTTCACAATTATGCATATATAAGATTTCATAGTATCATTTGTTTATTATTTAAAACAAGGAAGAACATAGCTGACTTCCTCTAAAATTTTTGATACAACTTTTGATTTATGGAATTTTTGCATTTGCACATATGTAGATACATTTAGAAAGTGTATATGATAATGAATTCCATGTTTCTTAACTAATCACTTAGAGACGTTTAAAATTAGACAATTTTGGCTTGAACTCTGTTCCTCGTGCTATCAATTTCAGAATTTGTTCTTTTTTTTCGCTCGTTTTAAAATGAAGATTGATTTGCAGCCGTAGAGATCGATGAACCGGAGGTTTATTTTTCATCTTTAAAAGTAAATGTGCTGCTTCTAGTTTTTAAGTAATAATAGCGCCGTCAAAATCACGATTTTTATCTACTCTCTGTATGTCTCAAGTAAAAAAAAAACCGATGTTATTTCAAGAAGCCAAAGGCTCATTACGAAATATGTCGAGGATGAAGCGCGCAAAACATCGGCCTTGACCAAGCCGATATGAGGCATTTAGCGTACTTCAAAGTCAAATGCATGATCCACTAAGTCTAGAGGAGCCCATTCAGCATATAGGGAAGAAAGGGTGCGATGATTGTCACGGCGAGAGGATTGCATATTTTAACATATTGAGTTTTATAAAATTGCCGTTCTTTAGAAAGTGTAGTTAATAACTTTTGTCTTTTTTCATGATGGGACTACTATGACACATGATAAACTTGATTACAAAATAGATGCAGACACTGTCCAAAATCTGCGACGTCGCGACACAATCACGGTGTTTCTGCCACTGGGGTTATTACTAATAATTTATAACAAAAGCAGCTTGAAACAATTTTTTAGGTACTTTTCTACTAAATGACAATGTGAGAAAAATTTGCGAATGTGCCCTTTTCATTAGTACAAATTGCAAAATGTATGCCAAATGCGCAAGTTAACAATCTCCTGTCCCAAAACCATGGTATAGGTTTCTTATGTTAATATTTACATAAACTTTAAACTGTGACATGGTAACAAAAAAATTACTTGGTTGTAACAGATATCAAGTTAATGAAAAGTACTTAGATTTCTTTCAACTAACAATATTAATATTTATATTAGCTTACTGCTATCAACTTTTATGAATAGGCTCTTTTACAAATTGTAGGAGAGTAGATTCTACACCGGCACTATTTTAGTTTATCTCAACCTTGTATATGGGTTGGTGGAATTTCATTCTTTGTTGAATTAAGACTCTCATCTGGAGTCAGATTTTAAAGACACTTCTGGGTTATCTTGCTAGCTCGTCTGTTGTTGAAATGCTGCAAGAAATAACTTGTTAAACAAGCTAAAAAACAGAGTATCATGTAAGAAGCTTGTCCATGAATGTTAAAGCCATCAATTAATATTAATTTTACATATATGAATATGAGAAAAAATATAATAACACATGGATTCGACCATTTCTTAGTGGCTAGGAACAGCTTGGAATTGCTTATCTATACTATTGCTTTCTTGGGTCAATGAAAGCTCGGGTGATTCATTAAGAGTTCTTTTTTGCCTGTCGTTTGGAGGTTTAGAAGGGCTCAAAGGGGAGATCAAATAAGGTTAAATCAAATGTCTTCACCACTTTTCCATTTTGCTTATATAGCAATAAATGCACCGGTAAAATATGTATAATTCTTGTAAATTGCATGCGGTGAAATGTATGGTTACAGCGACAGCAGCAATACGTGAAAACACACAATTGAAGTGTTATACAATAATAATAGAAAAAAAAATTAATACAAATGTTTGATAATTTTTTAATGAAAAATCTCCACTATAATGATCCTTTTAATTATTTTTATTGCTGCCATTGAAAAATTGGGCAAAAGTCATCTGAAAGTTTTTTGCAAACCCATTTTAGGTCGAACTCCATAGTTAAAGAAATCCTGTGTGAGCTGGTATGTGAAGGCAAAGAAATGTATTTGTTTCTTATCATGTCTGTCAAATCTAGTGAAAAATGGAAGTAGCCTTTCAAGGAAGCTCTACTGCACTTTGTATATGGATCTTTATGCACCCTAATACATTTATAATAGAAAAAAAATATATATTTGTTATTTTTTTTTTATTTCACAATGAAGAATTTCTTCTTCTTGTATGTTTCACCTTCTGACAGCATAAATGAAGTTGACAAAACTTTAGTCAGAAAAAAAAAAAAAAAACTGATAAGAATATGAATTTCTTACCTTCTGAAAGAGATTTTTGAAGTAATCAAAATTATTGTTTTGAATGTTGCATTTTATTCAATTAATCCATTTGCTTACAATTACATGGCTCACAAATGCATCTAATTATTGAATACTTGAATCTAAATGCTGTAATGAAATTACCAGTAGCAATGAATATATGACAAACATTGTATGGACATGCTTGAAATGTCTGAGGTGTCCTACAAGCTCTTACTTGAAACAACATAAAGTAAAATTTTTTAAACAGAATATATTATCTTATTAGGAGGTAAATAAATTCATAGCTGTTAGTAGTTCCACAGGAAACACATCCTTTGTTTGCAGTTCTGTGATAGAGACATTTGTTTTAAACAATGTGTATTCTTTTATAAATTTACATATAGAAGCTGAAGAATTTGATTCCAGTGCCTTTTAACTATGAAGGATGAGCTATATGCACCTTCTTCCTTGCTTACAAATGTTTCATTCTGCATTACTGTTTGACAACATCATCATCATGAGTATATTGTGTATCATCTTTAAATAATGCTTGAAACAGTAGAGTGCATTTGATTCATATGTAGCAAAAGTAAAAGGGTAGGATGTCATTCTAGATTTTCTCTAAAATACGATTTTTTAAAAATGTTTTAAGTTGCTGGGTTCTTTGATCAAATTATATATTTATAAAATAAACAAGTGAAGACCATCATGCAGTTACATCTTTAAAAAAAAAAAGAACTATTTTATTTACGTATCAGAAGAGCATGATTACAAGTACACTCCATGGAGGTGAATGTAAAAAGGAACAGCAGGAACAGCTTATAATAGAATATATTTAGAAGTATTGTAGAAGTTTAAAAAAGTAGAAGAGATTCATTCCGGATTTAAAGCTTCATTTTTCAGTATTGGTTGAATTTATCTTTGGCTTAATAAACCAGTTAGGACTATAATTGGCTCAATATAGTCAATGACTCAACAGTTGTGTTTAGTTTAAACCTATTTATGGATGCATGTGCAAACAACTTTTAACAGGTGTTTTAACTTTCTTTGAGAGCAGCACTGGTACAAAAGAGAGAGAGAGAAAAGATGAAAATATAATTTTTAGGCCTTTATCTTTGAATATCTTATTTATTTTGCCTTATTAAGTAACAAGGTAAAATTGATTCTGCAATTTTTTTATTGTTAAGGAAAATATATTTATCATTATGATGTTAATTGCTTTGTTTCTTGTATGATATTAAAGGAAAGAAGATACACTTTATGCCAAATTACAATTGGAAATTACACAACTAGAATCTGAAACAAGGAAAGAAGGTAATCATAATTCCAATTTTTATTTAAATTGTAAATGGTTTTTTATGTGACAACAATATTATAGTAACAAAACCTATCAAATGAATATTTTTACTCAGTAATGCTTTATTACTTGATACAAAATTAATATAATAAAAACAAAGAGATAGAAAATAATATAGAAACTGGTGGTAAATTTTATGAAATTTTTAATTGATAAATCAAAGAATTTATATTGTGCATTTATTTTTAAGCAGTAAAACTAAAGGTAGAGTGGCTTACAATATTTAAGAAGAAACTGCTGAAAAAATGGTATGAGAATGCACATTAACCAGTTAATGCCCTTTTTACATTAACTTCTGTGCCTGAACTGAATGCATTCCATTGTTTCTTTTTTGCTTTTTCTATGCAGTTAATAGTTATTAAAAAACTCCTAAACAGTTTTCAGCAGGCATATACTATTAGTTGGCCAGATTTTTAAGTCAGAGTGTCACCATTTTGAAATATTTTTGATTTTTTTCGTTTGATTTATTTGTGAGGTAATGCAAGGAATTAGAAAGTGATTTTTAATTTTTGATATATTACTGTATTTCAAATCAAAATCTTTTGATATCTATGTAAAAAATTTCTAGATTTTAAATTACTGTAGTTAACTAGAAGGTCTTTTAATGTTTAAATGTAATTTAATAAAATTTATTGAAATCTTATGCTGTTCATAGTATTAATAGCTAACCTTTTTTAAATTTAGTGCTAGGTTGAAATCTTTTAAATATCCTTAAAGAAGATTTTGCGAAGAGGATGTGTTTTCCCCTTGGTAGACAATAACATTTTCTTTGATCATCCTCCATCGACACAAACCCCGAAGCCACAAATACATATGCATGGATACAATGGAATGGGAATTGCTCAAAACCTAGTGAGTATAAAGACCTAAGCAAGAGCCGTAAGGGTTGGGAAATTCTCAGTAGATTTATGGAAACTAAAATTAATCTCTGTCTGTGAGGCAAAAAAATTGTTAGTATAGCATCTTCGTTTGAGATAGTGCTGGGTTGAAATAATTTTAACGTAATACATTATTTGTTTTCAAATCAGAACTTACCTCTAGATAATTCTACTTGTCTTATGTAAATCTATTTTGATACAAAATAAAAAAAGTAATATAGGGTGTCCCAAAATATGGTACTTTGATAACTATATTATATAAAAAAATAAATAACATATCAAAGTTTCTAATTCATAAATCACTGATCTATCAATTATCAGAAGAGGTAAACATCGGTCGACATTTTGTCAAGTACCGCTGATAATGGATGCCTTAGACCACAATGTAATTGCAAATCCATATGATTTCTGCTTTGGCTGTTTGGTCCCATCTCTATCCAATAGCTGCTCCGTAAAAAAAACCCCATGGACCGTAGAGGGCTTGGTGGCCTACTGGTAGGTCTGGAAGCCAAATATGAACCCAGGTTCAACCTGATTCCAACAATTGGGGAAGATATAGTGTTTATGTGGGGCATGCTGCAAGAATAATTATACATACAGGTGGTGGGTGGCAAACATGGGATGCCAGCCTTGTGTTGTCCTCACTAAAATTAAGTCCAAATAGCCCTCATGTTGTTTCACAAAACAAAGACATTAATATATCTAACCTAAACTCACACACGTAGCTGACTGGAGCTTACAGAATATTTCTAGAAACGCCTGAGAGCAAGAGTCTAGTAAGCAGCAACCTAATGTCATCTCTTTCGCTCTAATTATGGCTCACTTAACTCCATCACAGACTTTCAAATTAATCCATGTCAATTAATTAATACATTCCTAATTGATGTATGAGCAAAATCTGAGTTAAGGAACTTGATGTATGCTACTATTGAATGCAATAAATTTTTTATATGTTTTGGGACATCTCATATTTATTTTACCTACTTTAGACTCATAAAGAATGCTCCTCATAATTCTCTATTTCAGTCAAGTCCCAACTGAGAGTATAACCTTGTGTAAAAAGAGAGCTTCTCAATGAGCAAAGAGATCTTCTAGAAAAAAGAAAGAAATAATAGCTCAAATGTGTTCTAGTGATGAAATGAGAGCGGTTTCTAAATTCCGCACCGTAAGAAATCATATTGTAGAATATAAGAAGTGAGACGTTTTTTGTATTCATTGTTATATCTTTTGACGTGATTTAACAAAGAAAAAAAGTCTTTCTCATTTCTGTAATGCAAATTGAGAGCAGTTATGCAATCAGAAATCAACCAGCATTTGATGATTTCAATTTCTATTGGGAAACATATTGCATATAGTTTGTAAATGGAAACTGGAACCAACAGAAACAGTGCACCTGTGACAGCCATAATGCAACGATTAATTTGGGGACAATGCAGCAGTAGAATTTCATCTATGACTTGCTACCTATAATATAATAATCAAGTATATAATAATTAGATGGAATCATTCAGAATATGGCAATTTATAAGATATTTAAAAGAATCAGAGGCAAGCTCTGCCACGTAACGCTTTATCTGTCATGCTAAGCATTTCGTTTTAACTGATCTCGAAAATATAATCAATTGCAAAAAAAAAATTTAACTTATTGCACAGAAATTATTTTAATCTTAAAATCCTTTATATCTTTAGTAGAATCTAAAACCTTAAAGACTAATTTTAAAAAATTGCACGATCTGAATGGTCTAGATAAACTAATTGCTTTGGAAAAGGTTAAATATGGATATATGTATGACGTTGAATTCATCCCATAACCATATCACTTTGATTTTCATTTTTTTTCTGTGAATATTTTTAAATCTCCTCAACTGCCATCACATATCAGGGCTGCATATTGACTGTGTTTTAATCAAAAGTAGACTCATTATTATAGATTCTCTTCTAATGGCTATTGAATGAGAATTTAAGCAAAAAGTATGAAGAAGAAATCAAAGAATATCACAGAATGCTAAGTATCGTCTTGTAAAAAATTTCTATATTACCTCTTTCCTATAGCCTGCTGACAGCCTTCCGTAATGTGCCACTTTCCTGTTAATGAATCACCAAGGAAGGTATTTGATTATACTTATATTATTGTGGGTAAAACTTACAATGAGACATTTTGCACCAACATTTATTCTTGTAGTAACTGCTGTTGGGTTACTTGAAAAGTAAATATCCTATATTCCACCTTTAGTATACAGGTTTCGATATATATTTTAAAATTGTAATACTGATCATTTTAGAAATTTATTTTACATGGACACATTCAACCAAACAATGCAAAAAGAATGCATCAAGTTTTCTGAATTGGGATGAACAAGCAATTTCATGTTTAAAGATAAATTGCATCAGTTTAGCTTTGAGTTAACTTCACAATCCCTTTTCTGTGCCAGATAATGTTATTGGACCTTATCATTCTGAACTGGGGTGAGCATCTACTTGGCAGAACAATTAACCTCCTCCTTCACAACCTCCAAGCCATGTTAGTAAGAGAATCCTGTCCTTATGGATTGGTGGCACCTGAACTGTGTAATTTTGGTGTATGTATGAATCTCTACGGAATACTTTCCAGAGAGACTACCATCAGGCCATGGCTCTCCCAAATCTATACCAGATTTAAATGTGCACCTAATCCACATGAATGTACATCATACTTCTGAAAATGTGGATGTAGATATAGATAGATAAATTTCTATAGATTTTATTCTTATCCGGGCAGTATATCCAAAGTTAATTTAGGCTTACTTCAAATTCATATAGGCTTAGAGCTAGGAAGGTGTTTAGCAACCTGAAGTACGATTCAACATTCCATAGACAATGTTCTCAAGAAAACCCACATCTATCAGTTTAGTAACCTTGTGTTTTATAAAGATTTACACACCCACCATTTTAAACGTGACATATTCTTAAAAGTTTTTAGAAGACCTTAACATTTCATTTCCAAAATTATTCTTACCGCAGAAGAATTTGAAACGACGCTTTGGTACACAGATATTTATTATTTCTACTTATTATAATAAATGTGTAAGTTTTTTAGGCTGGTACTATAACACTGTGAAAGCAAAAATCAGTGCCAGAGTCTATTATTCATTGCTACAGTAGTAGCCCCATAAATTTTGTACTCTTTAGAGTTCATAGAAGGACGGAAAACAATGAGTTCTAGATCTGTTGTTTTTCTATAGTACTATTTCTTTCATTCTCTTGAAATAATCTGTTTTCTAGTGTAACTCTGTTTTGGTAGATATTTTCTACAGGTGACGTTTTAAAACTTGACAGAATTTTGTATTTGAAGCATTAATGATTTTTTAAATGTTTTGAGAAGAACTACAGGATGTGATGTCTACAAAATCCAAGGTCGAATTGACTAAGAGAGAATTTTTTTAAATGTTCTTATTTTAATATATTGTGGGAATTATTTTATCAACAGAAAGTAAGTGAAAAGAAGTTTTAAAAACATTAGTGTACTAAAGTAATGATAGAAATACCAAAAACAAATTTAATATTCTGTTTTTTTACCAAATATATTTTAACGACATAAAAACAATGTTAACGTATATTTACCATCTCTAAGTTACAAAAAAATGTAAATGATCATAGAGTAAATAATACAGAATCCAACTACTGATTTTTGTTTAATTGGTATGATACATAACAAAGGCATAATTTACAACGCTTATTTATCGAAAACTGGTATATGTAAAGGAGAGCTTTTGCATCCCGTGATGAGCTAAAAAACATGCAGTGTGCTTTTGCTATGGTATTCTTGAAAATATAAGATAGTTAATAATAATCTGTTTCTTCATGCCTCAAATAATATCTCCTCTGTAAATAACATAAGACACATGGATATTGGCCACAGCCTCTTAACATTTCTTCATTTTAGAGCTGCAAACTAGTACAAACTAAGACTGATTTAGTGGACTCCTTAAAGGCCACCTGAATATTTTTGTACTAATTACTGAAACGCAAACAAAGAATCTTAAGATACAGCATAAATAATATCAATGACTCAATAAACTGTCTTTGCTAAGGAGTAAACCTGAGTTATTGAATTTCACCAACCAACAAAAGACGTTCCATTCTGGGAGAGGGGCAATTGAAATGCGAAAGCTTTGTAACGGCTGGAATTGAATTCATCATGAGGCTCAAATACTTTCAGTTTAATAACGCCTGGTCAATTTTATTATTGACGTACCGTGGCTTTTAGAGCAATTTTGTTCATTCTTTCTACTTTATTATTTATCTTTTATTCCTTATAGCAACGAATTTATCCATTTTTTTTTCAAATCAACAAGAGGTACCGGCGACAAGAAATCAAACACTTAATTGAAAGTGATAGCTTGATAATTAAGTTCTGGAAAGAAAAGAGTTGCATTGTCATTAAGAAAACACACAAAATTTGCATCTCTTGCAGCACGCAAGTAAATGGAGTGAAAATCATAAATTAGGTTTCATAAAAAATCTAATCTTACATATAAGGAAACAAGTAGGGATATAACCAATACTGATTTGGTCAAACAGTGTTATCTAATAAATTTAGAATGAATATTCGGTATCAAATTTTAAAAACATTCTTTGATCGTAATGAAAGAAGCCAAATTTTAAAATGAAAAAATTAAGATTGAATAAAATTAATTTTAGTGAAAATACGCTCCTAAGGTCACAAGGAATTTGATTCACAAACGCACAAAAAAACATTGTATGAGATAATCTCTATATCTCGGTAACTGTTATATACGTTAAAAACATGTTCATGTCTGACTTTATAGATAAAGCAATGTTATGCTATAAAAAAAAATCTGTAGAACCAGAAAAGAGCCTCCATGGAGTAAAGAATCCGCCGCTTCTTTTAGACATCAGCTGGGTTGTTTGAAAGACAGCCTACCATTATTTTTAAAAAACTTATTTTATATAAAAAATACACTTTTATGTGCATTTGTAATATCTAAATATGACCAATAATAAGAAACCTTCTTGGGATTGCTTTAATGAAATAAAAAGAATTATCATTGGCAGATTATAAATAAACAGAAGAAACGAACAGATAAATAAAATTACTGTGGGAATTAAATCTTGCCTTGATGTAAGAACTTCTTAATAGGTAGATGTCAAGGTTACTTATAATAAGGTTATTAGGCCTGCTAGAGAGCGGATGCATTGATGACGCCAAATTGGGAGCATGGTTCCTGAGCGCGTGGACGGAATAAAATGAATTGTTTGAGAGCCTATCGGCAACATAAAAACTTTTTCAGCCAGATTTCTTGTACCATGTTAAAGAGTCACGAAATGTGAGTAGAACAAAAAAAGCCCCATAAACCCAGTGATCTATTCTTCTGATATGGTTCTCAAGCAAGAAAACACTACGTCATAGCCCCTGGATGAGAAGAATTTGAAGTTTTAACAACAGTGGACAAGAGCAACAAAATAAGAATACCATTTGATATAAAAAATACACATTTGTTTAAATACATGGTTTTAATTACATTTTACTCTAACTAAAGTTCTAAAATACAGCCTTTTGGAGAGCCTTCTCTGAAACTAATTTATAATTTTGAATGTTACGAATCAAAATAGTCCAGATTTTAAGAGTGGCTGCTTTCATAGCACAAATTTGTAATAGAATCGTAAACATATAATCACATACATAATTCATAACATTATATTTTTTAAAAATGCAGACATAAAATAATTTCAAACTTATGTAAATGATAATGTGGTATTTACACTTATATGAAATGATTTAAAAAAAGAAGTTATTTTAAAGAATATCTTTCTTTCTGCATTTTGTCCAAAATTTTCCTAAATACCTTCCAAAATGAATGAGCTTGTTCTTGTGCCTTGGTTTAACATCCCGGCTAACAGCTCAAATCCAGGCATTTAAATAAGCCAAAATTTTTCCTAAACTACAATATTATTTGGTTCTAAAAGATGGAGTTTTTTCTATCTTTGTTTTAATGAAACAAAAAGTGTCTCCAAAACCTCCACAACTAATCAAGCAACCACTCCTCTACTGAATCAAACGGTGATATATTCATATAATAAAACTAATTGGAATGTGAGGTAGAGAAAACAACAAAAAACAGAGATTGATATAAATAGTTTCCAGACGATGGCTTTATCTAATAAACCCCAATAGCCAAAAAAAAACGCAAATAAAAAAAATAAAATAAAGCAAATATTCTCCTAATGCTTTATGATTGAATACTAAAACAAAAAAGAGAACCAACATTCATTTTCACAAAATATGAAGGAGGAATTTATAAAACAATAAAAAAAGCAGTCTTTACATGTAAAATGACAACAACTAACCATTAATCGGGTATTTACGTTTCAGCAATGGATAAATTATTTCTTTTGACCAGTTGTAAGAGAAGAATCAAATCTGTCCCAATACAACACCCTGTGCAGACCGCATTCAAAAGATTGCATTGTGAACTCCTCATTTGTGAAATGTCCACTTAATTGATGTGGAAAATGGAAAAATCAAGGTTTGGTAAATTTCCTGAAGTAAGAAAATCCTCTACACCTACAAGCATCATGAGAAAAGATCATTTTCAGTCAATATAATTTAAACTATATAGAAAGACTTCTATAAATGATATAAATATTAAATATACCTTTCTATACTCATGTAACTTAAAATTGGGTAAAGTATATATTTTATAATAAATGTACCGAAATGTAATTTAACAAGTATACTTTTATTAATATTTTTTTTAAAAAACATTTTATATCCCAAGTTTATTTTCCCACTGTTTAGTATTCATCTGACTGGAATATTCGTAAAAGTAAAGATATTTCTAATGAAGGTTCGTTAAAGAACCCTAGTTAGTATATTATATGTATATGAAACCAAATAATAGATTTCTCTGAAAATTGTTGTTTCTGCACCATATGACCCTTTAACAAAAAAATTTGCTTGATAAATTATATAACTTCAAATACACCGAAAGAATGCTGTAAATTGATAAAATGTTGGGAAGCTTCTTTTGATAATGCACAGGAATGTAATTCTGTAATATTCTTTTGTTAAATGTGTATTTAAAAGGGTTGAAAGGAATTACTATCTCGCAAAAACCCTAATATTCATTGCTGATCCCTAGAAACAAGTCAAGAAGAGTGTGCAAAAAGTATTACAAAATACAATGGATAATTGCTGTCAAAATATCCACTCATTGACCATATTGATGCCATTGAATCTAATTCAGTTTTGTTGATAACAATGACAAATAAATATTATATTCCCAATAAATACACTTCCATATCTCCTGCAAATTTGGGTATGAACATAATGGTATAAATGAATAATAGAATTCACCAGTATACCCATTTTTTAATTATAAATTTATTCTTTTTATATTCTAGCTAGCAAATAGAAGCCTGACAACAGGAAGTTTAAAGACAAGAGATGAAATAGGCTCTTGTCAAATAATATATCTGGAAATGCTTTCCTCTGCACATCAAAAGCTACCAAGAGAAAATGCTAAGTGGATCAGCTGGAGGAATCAAACAATTGAAATGAAACTGTTGTCTTTTGCCACTCTGGTAAGTTTAAGTTCTTTATAACGTCGTAAATAATGCACTGAACGAAATGA
>BGPR01040960.1:0-13228 GCA_013235015.1 Araneus ventricosus | reverse complement strand
CACTCGCCCTATTTGACTCTTGAACACCTTGTTATAATCTTATTTTTGGGGCAAAGATTTTTTTTTCCAGGTCGGGATTATCAGTTAAAATTTCCGTTATTCCATCGATTCACGGATGCAGCTATCGTGAGATGACTCACCCGGCATAAACAATTTGACATCTCAAAATGCCTCATTGATAAAAGTCAGTTAACTCTTTACCGGCGGTGACAAGCCTGAAGGCTCCCGCTTTTTACCTTATCTTACATCCTGATGACTGCCTCTCCGTCGCGTACAATCTACCTAGCAATCCAAAAATCTCTTTTTGAAGCCCCCAAACTGAATGACCATTGGTCGTGAACCACAGCCGGACTTCACCCTTCGAGAATATTCTCCCAGCCTCCAACGGAAAATGCACAAGGGGTCAAATACCCCTTGTAATTCCCAGAAAATCAGAGGGGAAAGGGTCCACTTTCTGTAAGCTTTCCGTCCGGAGATTAAAAAAAAAAATGGCGAAGAGAAGGAATGTATTTTTCCCAACACGACAAATTTTTAATTTATTAATTTATTTCAGCGGTAAAAACTAAAGTTGACATTTTGACCCTTAAAAGCCCGATTTTTTAAAAAAATTATTTTAAAATGTATTTTGACTTTCATTTCTTGTATAAAACATAGGAAAAATACTTTAAAAAATCTTATTTTGTTTTAAGTGTGGTTTATGTCTGAAAAACAGTTTGTTGCTAACTGACAACACTGGGCATTATTTCAGCAAAGAAAATGTCCTTGATAAATTCTATAATTTCAAACACAGATGAATTTTAACAAATAATAATACGGATAAGGACTTTCCTTCAACATTGTAGAATAAAATGTGGTATTCTCAAGAGTACAAACAAAGATAAAATGATGCAGCCTCGAGTGAAAAACATAAATTTATTTTTATTTTTTTATCAGCACTCAGGCGGCCATCTATATATTGCAAATTGATTTAATAAAAATTTCAATATGTAGCCTATTAACATCAATAGGCATTAGATACAGTATTGTTGTTAGATATTCAGTATTGTTGCAAAAAGTTTTACTGTGGGTGTATGGTGTAAACAGTCCAACACGCAGGATAATGGAGAATGAAGGTTTATTTACAAATATGCAGGAAAACACGTAGCACAGGTACAGGAGACAATAGTTCTTGCACAGATTACCAATGTAAACAGACAACAATTCACAAGTAATGTCAGTTCAGCACTTTGTTATCTAACAACACAAACAGTCAGCACATAACTAATAACTAGTTGACCATAACTGCACCTCCAATAGCGCTCAGCTCACCAGCTCGCACTGCGGGTAGAACTCCAAAGACGTTCGCGCTCCAAGGCGATCCCAGTCGATCAATACATACCCCGTCATCCAAGCGTTCTCCTCCCTCGGCAGGCCGTGACGTCACATGGAATCTTCTAGTACATTCGAGCGTATCTCTTCCGCTAATAGAGATATCGAGAAAATTCCAGCACCTTTGAGATCCCATATTTCGTCGCCAAATTTGTCGCCAAGGTCAGGGGTCCAGGCGTGGCTGCTGCTAGCCATCCCATACTTACCCCTGTAAAACTCTCTTCGCAACCATAAGACTTACATTGCTGGGAAGCGATTTTCCATGTTTGTAACAGTATTATTATCAAGATTTTGGAAGACAAAATTGTGTATGTTGCTTAAAGGAAACACTGGGCCATTAAGGGTTAATACAGGGTGTACTCAAATAAAGTGACACATTTCAAAATTTATTTTTTTAAAAACTAAAAATGTTGGAACTACGAATTTTTTTAAATGAGAGCGCCTGTCAGAAAGGTTTTTTTTTTCTTTTCAGATAGTTAATGTGCGATTTCGGTTGTCTAGAGCAGCGGTTTCCAACCTTTTTTGGTTGTGCGGACCACCTTTTGGGCAACAACTACTTTGAGGCCCACTAGCTAAATATACAAGTAAAAAAGATGCAAAAAAACACACATCTAGTTAAGTTATAGTAACGCCCCGTCCTGAAACAACACGAGGGCTATTTTGGAAGGGACCTCGTAAATGTGAACCGCGGTCAGATGACGACACCTGAGCTGGCACCCCCTCTCCAAACTTCCGCACCACACCGACGGGAGGACGTTTGGGGACCTCTCTCATGATTTCACGTGCAACAGGCCCACTTACACGGCGGATCATCAGTGGAATCGGGTTTCGAGCCTGGAGCCCTTCCATCCCCGAAGCCGTCCCACTAGGTCACCGCGGTAATATAAATATATAGAAACACATATATACATAAACACATATAATACTGTTACAAACAAGGAAAGTCGCTTCCCAGCAGTGCAAGTCTCATGGTTGGGAAGAGAGTTTTACAAGGTTAAGAATGGAGTGACCTCAGCGACTCTTATGGCACCCATGACCTTGGCGACAAACTTGGCGACCATTTTTGGCGATTTGGCGACAAATAGTTGATTTCCGAAAATGCAACCCTTTTCTCGATATTTCTACTAGGAAAGGGAATACTCGAGAAAACACCATGTGACGTCACGGCCTGTCGGAGAGAATATTTAAGGACGTCGCCTAGTTGAGAAGAGCGTCTTTGATCGACTGGTTACTTCGCTTTGAAGCGCGAACGTCTTCGGAGTTCTATCCGCTGTGTGAGCTAATCAGCTGGTGAGCTGAGCTGTTATTGTCGCTATTAGTTATTTGCTGACTGTTTGTGCTGTTAGATATCAAAGTGCTGAACTGTCATCACCTGTGAATTGTTGTCTATTTACATTGGTAACCTGTGCAAGGACTATTGTTTCCTGTACCTACGCTACATGTTTTCCTGCATATTTGTAAATAAACCTTCATTCTCCATTATCCTGCGTGTTGGACTGTTTACACCATACACCCACGGTAAGACATTTTGCAACAATACATATATATAGTATGTAGAGACAGAGAGACCCTTGGCTCTCTATATATATGTTTATATATATATATATATGAAGAGTCTGTATAAAAATAGACACTTCGACCCTTGACTAGTGTTCTGCGGCCCATTAATACACTATCCGAGGCCCAAAAGTGGGCCGCGGCCCATAGGTTGGGAACCGCTGGTCTGGAAATCAAAAATTGTTTTAGAGCCATTTTCTGAAAAAGCATTGAAACTGAAAGAAAAATAAAAGCTCTTTAAGGTACTTACGTATTAACGCCACCGCAGCTACAGATTTGGCGGTTTTTGTACTTACGCATTAACGCCAATTTGGCGGTTTTTAAATGCCGCCAACTCCACCGCAGCTACAGATTTGGCGGTTTTTAAGTGCCGCCAATTTGGCGGTTTTTGTAAACAAGATTGCTCTTTATTGGCGCATTGCCGCCAATCTGTAGCCTCGGTGGCGTTAATACGTAAGTACCCTCTTTAATTTTTTAATTCACATGTAGTGTGAAAACGGAATAGTTTTCGTGATATTCAAGAAAAACTATAAAAAGAAACCAGAAAACGCGCATCGGCTTCTGCTGATCGGTAGGCATTGCGTACGGAATTTTCTCGCTGTAACAAATTCAGAACGGCGTAGCGCCGCGTTACCTATCTGAAAAAAACTTTTTGCGATGCGCTTTTATTTAAAAAAAAAACGTAGTTCCAACATTTTTAGTTTTTTTAAATTAATTTTTGAAATGTGTCTCTTCATTTGTGTACACCCTGTATTTTACGCATAAAAAAATATTTAATTAAACTTTAATATAAAAATATCACATTAAGCTCACTGTTCTTCTCACAAGCGCATGCGCACCTTTACACCATGCTTGAGGTTCATCACCACGCATTCCCTTCGTCTATCTTTTACGACATCATTCGAATCAGTTTACACTCGAGAGACTCCAAACAACAACTGTCTTATCTAAGCTGTACCTCTCGTCCGTTTCATAGTCGCGCCGAACAGAGCAGGCTTTTAAACAATAGTTTCAACTATATATGATGCTTCAGATATAAGTTTGAGTCTAAATTAGACAGAGCTATTTAAAAGACGATAATATGTCACTAGAAAGCTTTTACAAATTTATAAAATTTTATCTGTTTTGATATTTTCAAACCGGTGGAACGGTTCTCCCCTCAACTTCTTCGTATAGTTACAAAATACGGCGAGTTTTGTGTGTATCTTTTATAATGGAAATCGAATATGCATTTTGTTGCTGATCGACTGGGTTTTAAATTTGAAACAGATCTACAGTTTTTGTTTAGTTTAGTTATATTAACCACTTAGCTGTTTAGCCCGAGTTTACTCGTGCATCGGCTTATGGCATTTGTACACTTATAGACTGAAATTGCGTCATTCGTAGAAGTTACAATTCTATACAAAAAATGAAGAGTTGCTCATTAACATCTCAAGTATTATATGGACTCTTAATCCCTTAACATACGTTTTTATTTAACCTCCTAATTAGATGCCACCACCCATTTCGGATATTTTTTATTCTTTCAATCTATTTATGATGGTAAGGGATACTTGAGACATTTAAGCGTGTCCAGGTCATTTTTGTATTGAAAAATAATTGCTACTTTAACTTAAATATGGATTTAAATATCAAAAATTCGGTACTTACGTATTAACGCCACCGAGGCTACAGATTGGCGGTCATGCGCCAATAAAGAGCAATCTTGTTTACAAAAACCGCCAAATTGGCGTTAATACGTAAGTACAAAAACCGCCAAATTAGCGGCACTTAAAAACCGCCAAATCTGTAGCTGCGGTGGCGTTGACGGCACTTAAAAACCGCCAAATTGGCGTTAATACTTAAGTACAAAAACCGCCAAATTCACGTTAATACGTAAGTACAAAAACCGCCAAATTGGCGTTAATACTTAAGTACAAAAACCGCCAAATTGGCGTTAATACTTAAGTACAAAAACCGCCAAATTAGCGTTAATACGCAAGTACAAAAACCGCCAAATCTGTAGCCTCGGTGGCGTTAATACGTAAGTACCAAAAATTCCGTAATTCGATGCGCGAGTCGGAGACGTCATTGTGTGTTAAGGGGTTAATTCAATCAATACGACAACACACTCCCAAAGCAGAAAGTGGCATCTAATTAGACAAAATAAAACAGTCAAGGGGTTAACGTGCCGTTTTGAAGCAAGGCGAGGGCTATTTGGGGACAGGACCTCGCAGTTTTGAACCACGATCAGATGACGAGGACGACACCTGGGGTAGCACTCCCTCTCCAAGCTTTCGTGCCATACCAACGGGAAGAAGTTTGGCCCTCTACGTCTGATTAAACGTGCAACAGGCCCACATACAACACGGCGGATCTTCTTCAGTGGAATCGGGTTTCGAACCCGTCCCGAAGCCGAGACCTTATTACTAGGAAACAGCGGCGCCGAAACAGATCTGCAATTTTGGTGTCAAGTTCACATACAAAATTTTACTTATCTTCCTCGTTGTGCTTTGGGGTTATAGTGTTACTATGCGCATTTACAGAAAAACAGTCTACCTCGTGACAGATTTATTCAAATAATTTCAGCGCTAAGTTCATTTACTAGCCTGAGGCGTTTTTCAGTTATCGCGTTCGCATGCTCTCGAATAGATATGTTGACAAACCAGCGGGAGTGTTCTCCCCTAAACTTTCTCGGATGCTTCCCCAAAAAGGTGCCGTTTCGCCTCCCCCCGCGTGGATAAAAAAATTCGAACCTACTGTTACCCAGAATCCTATGATTATCAGAAGGTTTTTCATTATAGTGATTGAAAAATATCTAGGTAAAGAATCAAATTCAAAGAGATGCGTACCGATTTTCCGTTCTTGCCGGCTCAAGGACAAACTGACTTGCTTCCAGTACGCATGCGAGTGGAGATAGGATGCTTTTCAAAAGTAAATTATACAGACCGACAGACAGTCAACCCTTTGACGGATTTGGCCCAAAGTTTGATACGGGCATACATACGGTCACTTCGTATACGAGAAAGTAAAAATGGAGCCGGTGTTCAAATCACCACCATCCAGAATAGCCTTTGCTTAATTTGGTATGTCTAGCTCTAATAAGTTAATTCACCTGCCATCCTAAACACGACGAACGTAACTGCGCGTATCATCTACTATTTTATTGCACGTTATCTTGCGCATTTTTCTCAAACAAGATGCGACAACGCAATGGATTCAATAACTAACTCAGTCCTCACTTCAGTATAAACTGACTTCATTGTCTATGCTGTTGAATGACAATATGTATTTTCTTTTATTATTCTTAGGGATTTATTCCAAGGACAAAAGAAAATATTATGTCTATAATTTTCATGAAAAAATATCTAATTACAATTTAATACTGAAATAAAATATCACGTCTATGTATAAATACCGTTGTTTGTGTCTTTCTTATGAAAATTAATCGTCTTAGAACGCTGAAATGAAAAGTGTTTCAATTCATTTCAGGTGCTGTATATATATATCTTCCATTTTTATTTGTCTTGTGCTTTTAGAGGGGATGACGGCAATTTTTAACGGATTTCGTTTGTCGTTGGCAGAAAAAAGCACAAATTAATATCATGAGCGAGCTTCCCTTCCTGACGAGCGGCTCGCTATGATATTTTTCAATTTTATTTTGGTTTTTGTCTATTTTTGCCATTTTGTCTTGACTGTTTTTGAATTTTGGTCTTGTGTTTCTAAGTTTGTTTTGATATATATATACGGCGGATATAGCAGAAAAAAGCACAAATTAATATCATGAGCGAGCTTCTCTTCCTGACGAGCGGCTCGCTATGATATTTTTCATTTTTTGGTTTTTTCTGGTTTTTGTCTATTTAGCCATTTTGTCTTTTTTTACTGTTTTTGAGTTTTTATCTTGTGTTTATATGTTGGTTTTGATATATATATATATATATATATATATGGTAAAATACCCTGTTTGTTTTTTCAACAACAATAGTAACAGGGATGGTTTGTACAGCAAAATTAATTTAACCTGGCTAAAGCTTGTCCACAGCCAAGCTGCTATTTTAATTGTTGAAAACTCCATTTACTTGGATTGCCTATTTCATTATTTTCAATAACAACAGTGTTCTTTCACTTGTTGACATAAAATGTTTAAACTTGGTTTTTGTTTATGGTATCTTTAGTAATTTCAATTTATTAGATTTTATTTAAAATTGATGTATTGTTCAAATAATGACTTTTTGATATAGGATTTAATTCTTGTTTACTTTATTTCTGTATGATTATATACTAGTTATATTTGGATTTATATTATATATATATATGTATATAATTTTTAAATTCAAGGATATATAGCAGCGTTTCAGACTCTTCTTTCCTAGCACTGTATTTCAACATTGAAATAAAAGTAATATGAAGACAATTATTATAATTATTAAAAAATCTTTGTATTTTTAAGACACAGAAATTAAAGAAAAAAAACCTCAATATGAAAAAAAGGTTGCTAAACTTTTGATTTCTGAATACACTTCATTAAATTATTCTAAATAATTTCTTAAATAAAAAAAATCTGAATAATTTCTTAAATTAAAAAAATCTGAATAATTTCTTAAATGAAAAAATCTGAATAATTTCTTAAATTAAAAAAAACTAAATAATTTCTGGGGAATTTTGACGAAATGTGTAGAAAGGAAGATGCAGCGAAGAAAACCAATAAAATAAAAATCTATATTTTGCCCATTTGAGGGGTATTGTGTCCCTTTAGAAACAGTAAAATATCTATTTTTTTAAAGAGACTCGGTTGACAAACCAAAATTTCATGCCACATTGGCGTATTAAATCAGCTTCGGCATCAAAACCCCGATCCGCACAAATCTCCACCAGTGCCTTTATAGGCTAAAAACAAGAAATACAGAATTTATACGATTTGCGAGGTATTTCCTTCGCGATATCACCTTCACCTCGAGTTCATCACCACGCGTTCGCTTTTACGACAACATTCGCGCCAATTCACACTCGACAGACTCCAAACAACTCCACCTTTCGCGCTCTTGTATCGCACGCAATACCGCTTTTCCCGCTCCATAATCGTCCGAGAGGACCTTTAAACAAAGGCTTTGACTCTTTCCCGAACCACCTGCGCAGAAACAACCCCGTAGGAATGCGAAGAATTTTTACCTGAACATACAGAAAGTGGTAAGGTTACGTGACCAGCACGAGTCTCAAGGAGTTGGTCGTGACTGCCGTTTCAAGCGCTTTCGCTGACGATAAGCCCGCCCCGAGGACATGGAACGAGTCGCTTTTTCATGAGCAGAATTCATGATGTTCGATGGAAATTGATTGAGGGAAGGAGCAAACACGATATTGATTCACTAGAGAATTGGGAGTATTCGAATGCGTCCTTTATAGTATTGCGTGTATAAAGTTTGTCGTTTCGGGATTATTTGCGTGTTGTTTTTCTAGGCATCTGAAGCAAATAAGATTTGAATAGGAAGTCAGCACGTTTCCGTGACTTATGTTATTAGTTAGAAAACCAGCGGGAGTGGCCTCCCCTAAACTTTCTCGTATACTTTTCAAACATTTGTCATTTCCCTTCCCCTGCGTTGATAAAAAGTTCGAACCAACTGTAACCCAGAATGCAATGACTATCAGAAGGTTTTTCATTGTTGATTACAGTGATAATAAAATATTGAGGTGAAGAATCATATTCAAAAAGATACGTATGTATTAAAACTTCGCAATATTTATTTTTTTTATCAAACTCGAGCAATGCCAGTTCCGCGTGCGGAGAAGAAAACAGGAGAATAGCTTGCGCATGCGCAGAGATTGTTTCCAGCACGCAAGTAAAACGAGACAAGAGACTAAATGTTTGCTTCCTTACAAAATCTCGCCGCCAGAATTGGTTTTTGGCAAACTGCCAAGTTTTCGAAGTGTCTCTTCTTTGCACAGGCATTTCTACTATTGCGCATGCGTATGGAGTTCAACAAGTATGCGATTATACAGACCGACAGACAATCAACCCTTTGACGGATTTGGCCCAAAATTTTATACGGACCTACATTCATGACGATAAAACTGTGTATAAAATTTTATCCATCTGGCTTTTCAAGTTTTTGAGTTATAGCGTTCGCATGTTATCGAACATACAGACAGACAGACTTCCCGTTGACGGGTTTTGTCCAAAATTTGATAGAAACCTACACATTATGTTTAAAAACCACATACCAAATTTTATCTTCGTAGCTCTAATAGTTTGCGAGTTATCGTGTTCACAGACACACACACAGACACACACACAGACAGACATAATTCCAAAATTGTGTTTTTCGGAATCAGGGAGGTGTGAAACGTGGAGATTCGTCAAAATCTCGAGTTCGAAGTTTTTGACGATTACAATACTTTCTCTTTGTATACTTCGTATACGAGAAAGTAAAAAGAAAGCTGCGAACGATAGAGCGAGTGTCCTCCGCACCTTAGGGAATACAGCACGTTTTCCCCACCTTAGGGAATACCGCACGTTTTCCCCACCTTAGGGAATACTGCAAGTTTTCCCCACCTTAGGGAATACCGCACGTTTTCCGGTGAGCAGTGTATTTTCCCACCCCTACCCGTGTTATTCGTATGAGAGAAAGTTTTGGGGAGGCCACTCCCGCTGGTTTTATGTATACTTTCCGCAGACGATTTCATTTATAATTTGAAATGAATCTACATGATATAAAGACTGTACACCACATTTCATTTGTCTAGTTTGTTGCATTTACGAATTCACAGACAGAGAAACAGGAAGAAAGCCCCCCCCCCCAAAAGTTTTTTTTTTGCGATTCAGGGAATTCGGAATTTGAAACCTGGGCTAAATTTGATATTGATCTGCAATGCTGGAAAAAAGAAAGTACCAAATTTCATTTATTCAGTTTCTTGTGTTTTTGAGCTATCGTGTTTACATGCACGTGAATAGACAGACAACCTCTAGACGAATTTGGTCCAAAATTTGGTACAGATTTACAGTTCTGATTAAAAGAAAACATATTCCAAATTTCATCTGTCTAGCTCGCCGTATTGTTAGATCATCATGTTCACATGAACAGACAAATCGACAGACAGACATCCTTTCATGGAATTGTTCTAAATTTTGATGAACATCTGCAGTTCTAGTAATAAAGTCGTCTAAGCTCTTTGCGTTGTGGAGTTATCGCGTTCATATTCACAAGGACTGAGAGATATTCAAACTTCTCATTAATGGATTTCGTCCAAAATTTAATACAGATCTACGGTTTGGGTGTATCCGTTGTCTCGCTTTTCGTCGTATCCTCGTCGTCGTTTTCATTCGTCGCTGTTGAGTTACCGTTACATAGACAAAACGCCGCCCCATGCCCTATTACGGCAACCGAACCGGTTGAATGGACATGGAACGGTGTCCAAAGACAGACCATCTGACAAAATTCCAAAAAATGTTTTTTCGGGAGGTCTAAAACGGGGAGAGTTATCAAAACCTTTAGGTAGAATGTTTGACGATAAATATATTGTTACAAACATTGAAAGTCGCTTCCCAGCAATGCGAGTCTTATGGTTGGGAAGAGAGTTTTACAAGGTTAAGCATGGAGTGACCTCAGCTACTCTTAGGGCACCCATGACCTTGGCGACAAATGGATGATTCCCGAAAATGCAACCCTTTTCTCGATATTTCTACTAGGAAAGGGAATACTCGAGAAAACACCATGTGACGTCACGGCCTGTCGGAGAGAATATTTAAGGACGGCACTTAGATCAGAGGAGCGTCTTGGATCGACTGGGATCACCTTGGTGCGCGAATGCCTTTGGAGTTCCACCCGCAGTGCGAGCTGAGCGCTATTGAAGGTGCAGCTATGGTCTACTAGTCATTAGTTATTTGCTGACTGTTTGTGTTGTTAGGTAACAAAGTGCTGAACTGTTATTACCTGCGAATTGTTGTCTATTTACATTGGTAATCTGCGCAAGGACTATTGTTTCCTGTATCTGTGCTACGTGTTTTCCTGCATATTTGTAAATAAATCTTCATTCTCCATTATCCTGCGTGTTGGACTGTTTACACCATACACCACAGAGAGACCTTTTGCTACAATATTGTATAACAACGGATTCGGAAACCGTCCGCGCTTTTGCGCATGCGCCGGGCGGAGTTATTTTCATTTAAATAGGAGGAAAGTGAAGAATAGAAGGATGACGTTTACATTTTACTCGCGTGATCTAACAAAGAACTACGGAAATGCGCTCATATGACTCGTTGCCTGACACCTCTTTCCGGTGCAAAATCGTCCAAAAGTGGCAGTCTCGGAATCCTTCGCTGAACAGTGCTTTCTCTTTGTATATTTCGTATGCACACCTTAAAGAATCTAAAAGGTTTTTGTTAATAGTGTTATTTTAAAATTACTTGACGGGAATATTGCTACTTGCATTACAAGTATGCTTACGCTACTTATAAGCATTCACCACCAACTGCAATTATTATGCTTTCATTTTATATTTGACTAGCTGACAACACGGCGTTGCACGGGATCCATATTTTTCAAATGCTCGACTCCGGGTTTTTCTCCCCCTACAAATATTGTCACTTATTTTCCCCAACAAACGTAAATCACCATTGAATCTTTTCTTGTTGAATTAAAACTTTCAAATCTAGACTTATCATCACCTTTTTGAATGGAAAAAGAAAATTTATTTTAAATTTTTAAACAATATACCGTATAATGACTAATGAGCAATTATACCCTACAGAATTTTATCGGTGTTGCTTATTACAAATATAAACTTTAAAAAAATCTTTAAAACGAACAAAATGTTTAAAAAATGCGCTCCAAAATAACAAATGAAACAAAAGACAAAAACGAGAAAAAAAATTAAAAAAAAAAAAACGATTTTTTTTTCCGATGCTTAATAAATTAAAACAAGGTAGTATAATATTTCGCCTCGCGCGCCAAAAATCATTTGCAGATGAAAGGCGTTTCCAAAAAATTTTAAAAAATTGCTAAAAAATCAAAAAAGGTGCACCGAAGTTTCCAATTACTCTTATTACAACGGGGAAATTTTTGACTTTACACTGATACAAAAATTACGGTTCTCCAATGAGAATATATGCAGAAAACTCGAGAAAATAAGCAATCACTTAAAATTAAATAAATAAAAATCTAATTCGAATTTTTAAAAAAATAACTTTAAAAAATACTAATAAATAACTGTGACATATTTGGTCCCGATAAGTGAAACGGTCTGGGTTTGCATAAAGAACAAAAGAAAAAAACGATCGTACATACATTACACAGAAAATAAGAACTTTTATATAGAGAGATACGTATTACTGTTAATAAATTTGTTTCTGTGGTATAGTTTCTAAATTGTTCATTCCACAGCTGAACCCTAAAAATGCCAGGAAAATTCATTAATGAAAAAAAGAATTTATTAGCATTTTAAATTGTAGCTGATTTTTTTAAAAATCAAGATGTTATGTTATTTCGCAATTTTTACTTATTAGTAATGAAGAATTTCGAACTCTAAAATTTCACCATGTACCTTTTTTAACAGGCTTATTTCTTAAATTTCCTTATGCATAAAATTAAAACCAAATTCCTTATGCTCATTTTTATGGCATTCAATATACATTATAGTGAGAAAATCATATTTCAACTCAGTACGAATGTAAATATATTTTTACTGTAAAAAGAACTTCAAGAACTTTTTATAGCTCTTTGAGAAATTCCGTGTACTGAAGTAATCTCGATTTCCCTTTCAAATCCATGTGTCATCTACTGAAGAATGGGTTTTTTCCCAGTCTTTGGATGTTGTTTATTCAGGTAGCGTAGCGTCTATACCTGGAATCGTAAGTTCAAAGTTATTTCAAAATAGTTCTTTTCCCAAAAGAATTTCGGAGAGAGTGAATAAAAAAAAAATTCTTACATTTTTACTTTCTCGTATACGAAGTATAAGACATCTCTCGTAAGATCAATCTCGTATAAGAGAAAGTATTGTAATCGTCAAAAAATTCGAACACGAGATTTTGACGAATCTCCACGTTTTAGACCTCCCTGAGTCCGGAAAACACAATTTTGGAATTATGTCTGTCTGTCTGTGAACACGATAACTCGAAAACTATTAGAGCTACGGGGATGCAATTTGGTATGTGATCTTGACACATAATTTGTAGGTTTCTTTCAGATTTTGGACAAAATCCGTCTACAGTAAGTCTGTCTGTATGTCCGCGGTCATGCGAACACTATAACTCAAAAACTTGAAGAGCTAAATGGATAAAATTTGGTACACAGTTTAATCGTCATGAATGTAGGTCCGTATAAAATTTTGGGCC
>BGPR01040958.1:0-13779 GCA_013235015.1 Araneus ventricosus | reverse complement strand
GCTACGTCAGCACTATTGGAGCAGATCACTTTTTCTTGAACAGTAGGGTAGGACAAAAATTATTTCAAAAATGTTGCACCATTTATCGAATTTCCACTCTGCATCAACGTGAAGTCGTTTGAATCCAGATAGATTTATCACTGCGCTCATACTTAATCAAAACCCGTTGCTGGGATCGTGACTTATATCTAGGCCAGCGGGTCCTATGCAGAACCTGAAAATGGCACTTTTAAATACGTTTCTCCTATCGAAATAGTGTCTCATTGTTTTTATTCTCGGCGTAAAAAATAAGAAAGAGGAAAAAAATTAATTAATTCTTCACTTAGCATTCGAGAATAAAGAACTCTGCTGGTCATTGAGCCATCCCATAACAACTTAAACTACTAAGCTGATACAGAAAGTAAGTACCGTTTGCGCATTTCTCCCGCGCATCTTGCAGCGCGAAGGTCGCGCACACGTAGTTGCATCCTTCAACTCGAGAATGAATTAGCCTAGCCATTTTGTTTGTTTACGTTAACGTTTGTAGTCAATGTTTGTCGGTAATCATGTTTAAAACAATCGATCGGCCCGCCAGCTGTGAAATATGAGCCAGTCACTGGAATAACGGCATACTGGTTCTCCGAAACCCAAGAAAGCAAAGCCACCTCTTTCTAAAAAAATCATATACACCTTGTTTTGGAACTGTCAAGGAATTTGGTTAGTGGGCTGGATGGAACGAGGCACAACAATCAACGCTGCCGCTCGCTGTGAGACATTGAAGAAGTTACGGCGCTCGATACAGAACACTTCTGACTTCTGGTATTGTGTTCGTGCATGACAACGCTCGACCGCACACCGCACGCGTAACGACGACGCTGCTTGATTCATTTCGCTGGGAACAATTCTGCCACCCTCCTTATGGTCGAGACCTAGCTCCATCCGACTTCCATTTGTTTTCTCATCTCAAGAAATTTCTTGCCGGCCAGCAATTTGCAAGTGATGATGAGAACAAGGTAAACGTCCAGAACTGGTTCAGGTCGCAGGAGGCCGAATTCTACGAGGCTGTTGCAATCAGTGCCAAGATATGACACATGCCTTAATTCGCATGGTGAATATGTCGAAAAGCAGTTTAAGGTGTGCAGATTTTTCTGTAATAAAATACAAATGAAAACGAATTGCTAATCTTTTTTAATACCCAAATGGTACTTACTTTCTGGATGAGCTTTGTGTAAGGAAAAAATAGGGATACGTTGGTGATCTTTGCTTTTATAATGCAGATTCTGAGACTAAAAGTAAACAAATTTATATATATAAAATTCAATGTCTGTATACTTGTGTGTTTGCTTGAGTATCTGAAGTTCCACACGCTTAACGGATTAGAAGGAAATCTGGCACACGAGTTACTTGGCACCTAGAAAGATTAACAATGCTATTAAAAAGTTGCAATCCCCCTAAAGGGGGTCAAAGGGGGTTAAAAACATCATTTTTAAAAATTTTCCGCTACAACTTTGGAATATATAATCCGCAGAAACTATTTTTAAACCATCTTAAAATTCAAAAAATTAGTGTTTCAACGACACTTCTTCCATTTTCGTACAACTTTTTATCTTAATTTAAATAAAATTAATTTAAGCACAATTTGTAAAAATGCTTTTGTTTTCTGTAATACTAAACCTAATCAAATCTGCCACTCGAGTGCTTTTGCCAATGTTTATGTTAAGTCGCTTCCTTTAGAAATTTTAACTTTAGCAAGCGACATTTCGAAGCTTCTAATATACTCGCACTGGAATTTACCTTTAAAAACTGCTTTTTAATATCGTTACAATTCTTTTATTGTTTGCCATAATTTTGTATCATATTTCAACCTTTTTAAATTTTTAATGCGCCCAGTTGGTATGCGTTTTAAATGACTGTTTTTTACCCCATCTCACTGAATAAGATTATAATTCGTTTCATAAATTTGTCGGTTTTTAGGCATCGCCTGTTTTCTCGCACCACCTTCAAAAGAAAACTTTTTAACCCTCTGATTATTAATACCATTGGAACAGAGGTCTCTCAAAATAAGGGAACGTCCGAGTTCCTCTTTCAAAGATAACCAAAATTCACTTCCCTCCTCAAAAACCGCAATGTAACTGGTACTCTCCGAATTCTAAGAAAGCCCCTCTATTCCCCAAATCCTTCTGGGCGAGCTACTTTAACGAAGAAAGTGTGTACTGCGGGTGTGAAATCAATAACACTTAACGAAAGGGGTGATATTCGGACGGCCGCCGTCTTTTGCTTATAAAGACGTTTGGGACGTTCCCGTATCGATAGAGTTACACGAATCAACGGACAGAAACGAATTTCCTTTTACCTTTGGCCTTTTTTTACCTTCGTAGTATCTATATTTCAGGCATTATTTTTCACTGTTACCTCTCATTGCAATATCATTAGATCAACAGAGCTCAAAAACCAAATATTAGATTGTGAATATTTGATCAAATATTTAAGAAACCTTGATATCATGGCAGTAATGATGTCTAAGTGAATATGGATCACAAAATCCAAAACGAAAACACATTATATAATATATATATATATATTCAAAATGTAAGCCCAATCAAAAATATTTTTTAAAAATTTGCGCGCTGGCATTCTGTCCAGTGCACGTTGCATCTTACTCCGTGAATATAATTTACTTGCGCGTTAGCTGAATTTGTAATTATTGGAATTCAAAAGGAAAATGGCCGTGTAGTGGATAGTGATGCATGTTTCCGGCAACGAAATTTTTAGGCTTTTATTGCAGCATATAGGATTGGATTGGGTACAGTACAAGACAACAAATGATGCTTCGAACAGAGATTTTTTTACAGGAAACAAACTACTATGCGAATTGAAGCGGTGAGATCTCAACATTAATTAAATTCTCTATTCATGACATTAAATAAACTAGAGACCTCACCAGGCCACTGATCGTATAAATTTCGATACATTAAAGACTATAAGATAAGCTGCAATCTTACTCAAGAAACAGACTTAGATAAATTAATCGTTTAATAAATTTCTAGATTAATAGTACAAAAGTTGCTCCATCCATTACGCACATAAAACAAATTGCTTATTCTCTAGATTAAATAATACACCAAATTATAGGAGTACAAAGCAAAGAACCAACCTCACCGGACAGCATATTTTCAAACCCTACCCTGATAGAACTGAGGCAGGAAATCAGACAATATGATTGGCTCGCTTCGCCAAGAGAGCCGATGACGTCGTTCTTTGCTCTCTTGCGTGTACTTTTCATTAGTATAATTTCTTACAGCGTGGGATGTTTTATTTTTTATGATATTTTAAAAAATAATTTCATTTTTAAAAATATTACAACCCATGAAATAATGTTTTCTGTGCTCAACTGTGGGAAAACGGAGAAGAAAAGTAGGACGACTCTTGTTTTGTTGTGATTGCCGTACGCTACGTGCGAGAGCTGAAAACGACGTCACTGCTCCTCGTAGCCAATGATATTGACTGACTTCCTGCCTCAGTTCTATCAGGGCAGGGTTTGTAAATATGCCACCGGACAAGTGACAGAAGCTCGGGAATCCTCCGTGATGGTTAGCACAGCGAATTCAACTGAACGAGACAGCCATTAACTTACTATTCCTCGCCCCACTCCGAGCTGACCCCCAAAACCGTGTGGGGTTACAGGTCACGTGTTCGCTCCAGATCACCGAAGAGTTACCAGATCTCTCCTCTTATTGCTCCGACTTGCGGTTTCATGGGGAGCGGTGTTTCAGAAAATATTACAATATATGGGGAAAAGCAAATAAACCTCGACAAACACAAGATAAGAGAACAGGTTATGAAGTAATGATTAATTGGATTTCTGAAGGGAACGGTGGCCTACTCTTCCTTTAATCCCCAGGTGGAACTGAAAAAACATTTTTAATTAATTTGTTCCTTGCTGAAATTCGATCTAAACATCAAATAGCTCTTGTCGTGTCTTTATCAGTAATAGCTACCAATCTTTTGGCCGCATTGTGCATTCAGCATTATAGTTCCGTCTAAACTTAGCTCAAACTGAGAGTTCTATATGCAATATAAGCAACAGGTCTGGTAATGCGATTGTCGGTCAAACTTACCATTTGGTCTGAGTGTGCAATGCCAAACAAAAGTGCCCGGTATCAACTCAGAAACTCCAGGTTTCTCACAAATTTCTCTTTCTTGCTCTAGAGTGGTAACTCCAGGCGATCTTTCCATATGTAAGCCAAATGGTGAGATTAAAAACGTCGTTCGTCCGAAAGGTATCGAGTTGTAATTAATTAAAGTTGATGACCCTAAGATCTCTTAAGGGATTGAATATTAAAACTCGTAAACTAGGTCGTAAAAGTTTGTGTTTTGGTTTTGCTTTCAAACATGTAGAACAGATAAACGGGGGCGAAGTCGCTGGTACAACGGCTAGTATATACAGAGAAAATTATCGTTCTAAAATAATATCATGGTTTATTCTGTTATTATTCGCCAAAGAGATGAGTTATCACTTTTAAGGGGACATACGACTGTTAAACCTCGAAAATGGTCGACTTTATGAAACATATATATATTCCCCTGTCTTTTCAGAACGATTTAAAACTATCCGCGTTAAAAAATGACCATAATTATGAAAGTTATGAGGGAAAATGTATCAGCTATTCAACGTAAACATTGAATATGACCATAAATTTAAAGCGCTATATCTCAAAGTGTGTTTTTTTTATATTGCGCGCACGATATCTCAATAACTATCGAATATTTTTACATAAAATTTTTAATGAATACACTGTAAAAAATATCCGTTTTTTTCCCGGACTTTTTCCGTATATTTGACGGTTTAAAGCTGTTTTGTTGACAAAACGGTTTTTCACCGTTTTCCGCTCCAGCCATAAACGGTTTAAAACCGTCAGTTCAAATTCTATTTTTCGTCATACGGTATTGCTTTCCGTATGATAACTTTCCCTTTTCTTAAATGTAATTTTATTGCAATCATTTCATGTTTTTAATAGGGTTCCATCTCCGCTATTGTTTACACATGTTGCAGTAACCTGTTGTCACTCATGAAAGCTACCTTAAAACACGTGTTCTGGCAATAATAGTTGATTTTTACACCACTAGGTGGCGCCACTAGAGCTATAGTGACTTTAAAACTCAAATAGATTATTTTTACTTCATTTTGTGAAGTCTCCGGTGGTCTAGTGGTTAGAGCGACTGCTTTTTATTTCTACGAACGCGCTTTTGATCCCCGGCTCGGAGGAGTTAGAAATTTTGTCACCATCTTGCATCGTAATCGTCCAAGTAAGTTCAATTAAGAATTATACTAATTAAACTAATTTAAATTAATAATTAAGCCTTGATTAATTAATATTCCTAATTAATAATACACATCAGCACGTTTCAACTCGAACAGAAGGTGAAAAACAACTCAACTCAGTCGATGACGTCACTTACTTCGATGACTTAATTTTTACGGAGAAAACTTAATTTCATACGGTAAAAAACCGTTGTGACTACGGATTTACTTCGTAACTTTTACGGTTTTGCACAACCAACCCAGCTGCCAGTTTAAAACCGTAAATTTTACGGGATTTTTTTTACAGTGTACGTATTGTGCTATGTTCTACAAATTGAACCACATTTTTGAACTTATTTCTTACAAAGAAGTTTTTTTGGGGTTAGAAAAGTGAAATTTTAACAATTTGATTTTAAATTGGTATATAAATTAGAAACTAAATTTAAATGTTAATAAATTGAGGTTCAATTTCTTAAATAGACTGTTTGGATTACTTAGATACCCAAAATATTGTGTTTAGACAAATATTTTATCCGTGATCATGCGTGCAAGGTAACAATCTCATTTTTCTTCAAAAATTATACCCATATTTATTATCTATCAAATAAATACATACCAATGTAATGATTTGAAAATGTGTGTACTATAAGAGAAAGAAAATATATTTTTGTAGAAAAATAAATGAGTTTGTGAATTGCATTGTTTCAGAGATATAATGTCTCGAATTTGACATTTTCCCCCATTTTTTCGAGGTTTAAGAGTCGTACGTCGCCTTGAAATTAACTAATAAAAATTGGCATAAATCAGATTGTGCATGCTCTATATATATTCAACTGAAATTCCTAACATTTTAGGGTTCTAATATATTTTTTATTGTTTAGGTATTAAACCATTAGAATTTCAACTTTGCTGACGAGCCGGTTCTTGGAAAATTGCATGCTCTGTGTATTCAACTAAAATTCCTAACATTTTAAGGTTTTATTGTATTTTTTATTGTTTAGGTATTAAACAATTAGAATTTCAACTTGCTGACGAGCCGGTTCTTGGAAATTGGCGAATCACCGTATGGAATAATAATGTAACAGAATCAGAGACATTTGAAGTTAAAGAATACGGTAAGATACTTGAATCTTTAATTTGAAAAAAATTGGTTTCTCTTTACTGCACAATATCCAATTTTTATCCTCGGTGTAAGATTATGCAAAATTTTTCAAAGGATAAATTACTAATCACTTTCATAAGGTGGACTGTTATAGCTTTTATATAGAAATTGATATAATTATTAACCCAATATTTTATATATATATAAAATGGCTTCTGCTGATCGGTAGCATACCGATCGGCAGAAGCCAATCTGTGTTTTCTGGTGTCTTTTTTCAGTTTTTCTATAATATCTCGAAAACTCTTCAGTTTTCACACTACATGTGAATTAACAAATTAAAGAGCGTAAAATTCCCTACGATTTCATGCTTTTATTTTTCTTTCAGTTTTAATATATTTTGCAGATAATGACTCTAAACTCATTTTTAATTTTCACTAATTTACGTCCCCCTGGACCACCAAAACTGCGTGTTTCCTATCTAAAAAAAATGTTTTTAAATGCGCTTTCATTTTTAAAAAATTCGTAGTTGAGACATTATTAGTTTTTTTTATTAATTTTTGAACAGTGTTCAACAATTCTCTGACACCCTGTATTTTTGCGATTTTCAGCGACTAAACGTCGTTTGCGACCCTATGTTCTAAGGTAATTTTTCATCATCTTGATGCCTACTATCACCCCTCTGAATTTGTCGGTCGAATTCGCATTACCCTGTATATATATATATCAAAACACACAAGAAATAAAAGACAAAAAATCGAGACAAAAATAGCTTTCTCTCTTTTTAATATGGTTTTTCTTGTACTTGTGTTGTAATTTAATTTTTGCATTTTCCAAAAAAAAAAATTTTTTCCTTTTATACACATATATACAACACAATAATTACAAGCATATGTATGTATCTCTAAAAATGAAAAGGAAACCTTTCTGGATCATTAAAATTTCTGTCTAACTAAAAAACTTTCTTATTGCCGAATAAATATCTTAAGATATACTGGTGAAAAATTATGAAACATTATTCCCGCAGTTCATTATTCAAAATCAGTTTTAACATCAAGATATTTCCCTCAAAATTTAAAAACATATTTTCTTCGGAACAGTACATTTCATTAATAATAATTGTAGAAATCTTTACATTATATTTTTGGGCATTATTTGGGAAAGTGAACTGTACAATTTACTCTATGCAATTTCATGTGTATTCAAACTGAAAAGTATCAGATTATTTAGAAGTAAGTATGATAATTATCTCTGTTTGTTTCTTTCTTAATAAACCTACTTGAATCATCACCTCTTTTACACTTTCTTCAAGATTCCTATTTTATAATCAGTTGTAATTTTCAATGTCAAGTTTTTTTTCCCCTATAGTCTGTCTACAAAGACATCTAATAATATGTGTTCATGAATCATCAATCTTGGCTTTAGTTAAATTTGAATTTATCAGAATTTTTTTTATTTCACAAAATTATTAATTCGAAATTTAAGCTTAAAAAATAATAATAGAAGTAGTAAACAATAATAAAATAACAATAATACACTTTTTATGCGCGCTAACGCAGCAGCATTAGGTGATATCATTCTCAGAAATTTCTTAAGATTAATCAGAATTTCAAAAAATATTAAACAACATATATGATCAAATATTTAAAACACAAAAATTATCGAAGACATAAAAATAAAACAAGGAAAAGTAGAAAGAGAGAGCTGCAATTAAATTGAAATCAAATAGGAAGAAAAAAAATGAAAGAACCAGAATAGCGTATTTCATCAGAAGCCACACGCCATTGTAGTTCTGAATTGGACGAATTTTCTGTATAAGGGAATCACAATAGTCCAAAATTATTTCCTTATGTGCGCCTTTCAGTTTAATGCAAAAAATCTTGTAAATTAAATTAATTTTAATTTAATCTCTATTAATATTGAAATTATAAGTTTGTTAATTTATACAAAACTACTGCTTTTTATTTAACCGTATATTAGGCGCATGATTGCTTTAAAAATTTTGGTAAACTCCTTGTAGTAAGTATTAAATATATTCAGATTCTACATCATTTCTTTTCATTTTTAGTGCTTCCAAAGTACGATGTTACCATTAAATTCCCACCTTATGTGCTGGCAAATGAAGAAATTATCTCAGTGGAGGTTTGCACTAAGTAAGTTTAATTATTTAATATGAAAGTAATTTCCCACTGCTTCAGGTAACTGTTCTGTGTGGTTTAGATGCTATAAAAATTAAGAAAATTTCCACTCACTGTTCTATAAAATTTTTAGAAAATAAAGGTGTTTTTCTTCAATGCCATATGAAATTGAAAACGAATAAATGTGTGAAACACTTCTCTTGAATTTCCATGCGGTCTAATATTTCAAAATTCCTTAATTGATTTATTTAAAATGAGGTCTAGTTCATGGATCATAGTTTCTAATTTTAAATTTTGGTCTGTCTAGGTGTTATCCCCGCAATATGTAATCCCTTTTTAAAAAATGCTAACTGCATTACGTCTTTAAATAACACACTAATTTAGTACTTCACGTAATTTTAATTTACGCGTAATTTAATAAAAAATGTGATAAAAGTTGTGAGATGGTATTGAGGTGGGTGCACAAGTCATCCTATATGTTTTAGAAACGAAGGCAACTTAACACGTTCACTACGGCGTGTATCACCGGTGGCTCACTCTTGAATGTACCTTCGGGCGATATGTGCCATCAGTGTCTCACACTTGAATGCACCATCGGGCGTTGTGGATCCCATCGGAAAGTACCTCAAGCTGCAAAATTTGTAATTCGTTAGATTCGTTTATGGTCCGCTCACACTTTTGCTGATTGCCATCTGATTGCAAATCATCGACTGGCATCATCCGTTCACACTTTTGCTGATTGCCATCTGATTGCAAATCATCGACTGGCATCATCCGTTCACACTTTTGCTGATTGCCATCTGATTGCAAATCATCGACTGGCATCAGCGCACTTTAACAGAAACCAGCACATATGGAATTATCAGAAGCTTCAGGACTATGATTGCTAATATACTTACAGTCTTTTCGATTTGATTATCCAAACCGAAATGCACGACAGAAATCAACAGTAGTGGGAGCGAAAGCAAAACAGAAATGGTTATTGTTGCCATACGTTTTCAGACTGCGAATTAGTTCAGCGCCGCACGATAAAGTAAATAACTCTTATGCAAATTTCAGAGCGGCGTCAACGTGTTAAGCAGATTGAAATTCACCTGCGATCATATAAAGAGTGAAACATACGCCTTTCATAAATTTTAATGTTTAAATCATAAGATCTAAGCAAAAAATAAACTTTAAAAAATTACAACGAGCTACAATCTTCGAGATGAAGATTGTAGCTCATTGTAGTTCAATCATCATAAATTAGCGTTTCTTCTATAATGAAGAAACGCTTATTTATGATGTGCTGCTGAATGCAGTAAAAGTATTCCTGTTCTTGTATACGTTCCAAGTATCACTAGATACTTTTCAATATTTTAAATAATACTCCATAATATTTTATTATTTTTTAAAAATATTATATAATATTACGAATGCTGAAAAATATCGTAAAAATACTATACAGTGTTTTTGTTCAACTTAGGTTATTATTATTTTTATTCATTTTAAATTTGCAGTTTGAAACTATAATATATTTTTATACCTGACGAGTTAGAATTTTTTAAAGGTATATTTATAAATCATGCTGTCTGCGCTCTGTTAAAGAACTCACTTACAATATCCGGAGAGCAATAATTTATATTCCTCAATGTTCATAATAATTCGAGTCACGTCTCTGTAAGAGAATGAAAGTATTTAGAAAGTGAATTAAGCTTCGTAACTGGAAATAAATTTGTTTCGAGATGGCTCATAATATGTCGCCGAAGGCAAATTCATTAATTACTCAGATAAAGGGTAGAACAGGTATGGCAGTATAAATATTATTTACCGGCTTTACGACAGGTATTTTGAGCATTTTGTAAAGGGCATTCACTGGTATTCACTGACAGGTGGATGACCGGATCTGGTGCATTCCTTATAATATGGTCGAAGCAGATGGGCTTCTTCTAATGGGCTGGAGCATTCATTCATATTTTTTTCTTGCGCAATCTTTCTTTCTTTCTGTGAGCAACTTTGTCTTAAAGCTCTTTTATCCAGTCACAAACAGTGAATATAATAATCGCTTCTGTATAACAAAAATATCTCGATTGTTTAAAAATATATTGATACTAAATACAGTAAACTGAGTCAATATATAAAAAGGGTGATTATCTCATGTACAAGGTGATTAAAAAGGAAGGAGCAAATTTAAAATATTTATTTCTAATGAACTACAATAGATAGAAACACATGCGATACGTCACTGGATAGAGGGAAGTGCACAGTTTTAATTCGTGCATTAAGCAAGAACAACATAACCTTCTTAATATAAATTTAATAAAATTTTAAAACACACTGGCTTTTTTTTAAAAAAAATTATATCCTTTCTTTTTCTGAGATACAAAATTAAAATTTTTTATGACATGTTCTGTTAAAACGGAAACTTCGTTAGAAATCTTCGCTTGTAAAGAAATATTGTTCTCTAGAAATATTGTTGTCGCCGAGATTTGCTCTGAGAATGAAGGGAAAGGTTAAAAATTTATTACACGAAATAAGAATTAAAATATTTGATCAAAATGATTTAGAAAACCAATTAAATTATATGATATCGATATATTTTCTATCACAATCTAATTTGTCTGTAAATTATATATGGAACTCCAAAATCTATACCAGATTCCATAACAAACCTTAGATTTTTCTGAATCTCGATTCGAAATTCTGTGCAATTCATTTATTTAAATTATAAATATTTATTTCTTTTGAATGATGCAAATGAGTTTGAAAAATATGCCTTTTTTCCGTTTTAGATACACATATGGCAAGCCAGTCAAAGGTATATTAAAGTTGAATGCATCCCTTGAAAGATACTCTTATTCAAGGGACAAAACACCAGTTTTGCAAGAAACAATTGAGGTAATTATTTTATGAAAAAAAGATATAATCTACTTCCGTAGAAAAAAAATTAAACGTTATTAAAATAAAATTTATGCTTTATTTCATTTGTGAATATAATATCGTAACAATATTTGAAAAGTTAATTATGAAAATGTAGAAATTGCATAATTTATTATTATTAAATTAATTTTTAAATTTAGCGCTAAGCCCTTAAATAATTGTATTTACTTAAAAAATTCGAGACAAATTTCATATCTAAATGATTTCATATCCATTATTTATGATAAAAAATACATTATTTATGTAATCAAGTAATCTAAGAACAGAAAATTTCATTGAATTTCAAATTTTTACATGAGACAAATTTAGAAGGCTGAACTATATAGCGAAAACAATTCATTGCTATGAACAAAACTTATTCATTCCATTCAATATTATTAATAGAAGTTTTACTCTTAGAAATCAAATGAAGAACATTAAAATCATTTAAAATATCAGATTCCAGAATTTTGGCGATGTTAAAATGCTTGTTGTTACAAGATAAAGATTATTAGAGCTGCTAACAAATTTATTTACATTATCTACACCGATAATTTTTCATATGAGAAGCTCAGTCAAAAGTCAATGCATAACGCTGATAAAAAAATCTAATCATGGAATGAAAACAGTGTTCCCAAATACAAAAGATAAATTTCATATTTATAAGATGAATGAATGGTTTGAAAATAGTGCCGCCACACCCAAATGATGTATATACGAGAAGACCACCAATATATACCAAACAAAAGGCAAGACCTTGAATTGAGTTTCCAACTTAATAATGTACTTTCTGTCTTAATATCACCCAAATATTACTATATTTAGTTTAAAGAGTATTTTCCCAATATCCCAAAATGTTGAGATGAAAATTTTAATTATTATTTTTACAGATTGATGGATGTTACAATTATACCTTAAATATATCTCGGATTGAACCTGATAATGTGTATAGATATCGACGAATCATGGTTGTGGCAAACGTAATAGAAGAAGGAACAGGTAAATGTTATTAAATTTTCTGTTTAAATTTGCTTTTAACACGATAACGACCTCATCTTTAAATTTTATTTTTAAGAAATAGATATAAAGGGTTCAGTTTTTATCCAAATATTTTTCACATGCTTTCACATAATTTTATTTTGAAATATCAGCTCATTTTACATCATGGATATTATATGCATTATACATTTCATGCCTTAATATTATTTACTTGCAAATATTTATACAATTAAAGGAGGGAAATTCTTATAGAAATATATCGAAGTAAAATTATTAGTGAATATATTAGTTAAGCTGATTATATAATGATTCAGATAAGGTGTATTAGTGTGAACCGTTTGAATATGGATAAGAGCGTTGTTGTGCATAAGCTGAGAATGGGCTAAATTCTTTGCTTATCACTTTCTATTTGCTTTTTTGTTATTTCTTCGGTACTTACTTCAGGTATTTGCTTTTAAGTTATTCATCCACAAATTGATATCAAGATTTATATTAAAAACTGATGTTCATATTGCAGTTATCAAAGTTTTAAATTTCCAGATAAAAATGTTAGTGCAATTACAAAGTTGTGTTGCTTTTTATATGGTTCTTAATTAATAATACAAATATTTAATTTTAAGATGTTCAAAGAAATGCGACAGAGTATCTTCAACGCCAATATCTACCCTTAAATTTGAATTTCAACACCGATCAGAATTATAGACAGTATTATAAGCCAGGCTTGCCTTATAATGGAAGGGTAAGTACATATGCATGCATGTTCTAATTTTAAACTATAAAAATTCATGGATTTGCATTATTACGGACTGTTTTTTAAATTTCTGGTCTTCTTTTACTATAGCTCAAGGTGACCAATCCAGATGATAGTCCTGCGGCAGGAGAGCCAATTGAGATTTGTGCCACTGTATCTAGAAAAAGAATAATTTTTGGTTGGTTGGCAAACAAGAAAGTAAAATACTGCAGCAATTACACATCGGACTATAAAGGGTTTATTAAATATACTCTAGCCCCTCAGAGTACTGATGCTGAATCTGTTCAATTAGAGGTAAAGAAATTTCAAAATTCATATTTAGAAGATTACGCTGTTAGTAACAAAGCTAAAACACTCGAAAATTTAAGTATAGTTGATCTTCTTATAAAAAAATGGCACTTTCCCATTTAGCAGGGCCGCTGGCAAAAACCTGCCAAATTTGAAGGATAACTCTCATCACTAAACCTTAGCGATGAATATTACCGGTAACGGAATAGCACTAACATTCAAGCCAACGCATGTTGTTAGTAACATAACTAAAACACTTGAACATTTAAGTCCAGATGATTTTCCTATAAAAAAATGCCCCTTCCATTAGCAGGGCAGCATAAAG
>BGPR01040957.1:0-13780 GCA_013235015.1 Araneus ventricosus | reverse complement strand
TGATAGTAAAATATTTAGGTGAAAAATCATATTGAAAGAGATGCGTATGTATTAAAAGTTAGCAATATTTATTTTCTATCAAACTGTAGCCAATGCACAAGCTCCGTGTGCAGAGGAGAAAACAGGAGAAGACCTCGTTCGTTAGCTTGCGCATGCGCAGAGATTGCTTCCAGTACGCAAGTAAAACAGGGGGAAAGTGATGTAATCCTTCCGCGTGCACAGAGATTGCTACCAGTACGCATGCGTATGGAGAATCGGATTAGAAAAATTAATTATGCAATTTGAACGCCTTTTTCGTTACCGATTCAAACGAAATTTGGGCACAGACCTATAATTAATATTAGCAAACGTCATACCAATTTTTATTTATCTAAGCCAAAGGGTTTAGGAGATGTAATTTTTACAAGTACGCGATTATACAGACCGACAGACAGTCAACCCTTTGACGGATTTGGCCCAAAATTTTATACGGACCTACATTCATGATGATAAAACTGTGTACCAAATTTTATTCATCTAGCTATTCAAGTTTTTCAGTTATAGTGTTCACATGACCGCGGACAGACAGACTTCCCGTGGACGGATTTTGTCCAAAATTTGACAGAAACCTAAAACTTATGTTTAAAGACTACATACTAAATTTCATCCCTGTAGCTCTAATAGTTTTCGAGTTACCGTGTTCACAGACACACAGACAGACATAATTCCAAAATTGTGTTTTTCGGACTCAGGGAGGTCTAAAACATGGAGATTCGTCAAAATCTCGAGTTCGAATTTTTTGACGATTACAATTTTCTCTTTGTATACTTCGTGTACGAGAAAGTAAAAACTCTAACTCGGCTTAAAATGAAAAAAAAAAAAAATGTAAGTTTAATTTCCTTACAATTTCAAGTTTAAGCTTACAAAATCAATTTTCTTTTGCCAAATTTATCTTTTTTTTTTCAAATTTAATTTTTTTAAATTAAATTATTTGTGCAAGTTACAAGAGATTTTCGGAAATAAAGTGATTTTAATATCTTACGTAAGCATCACTCATACTCCCCTTCCTCCCTTGTCAGCAAAAATAAGCAAATCGCATATCCCCTCCCCCCCCCTTGGGTGCTTACGTAATATTTGAACGTCCCCAAATTTAATTTTGAAAAATTTGCGACTGGATGCTGTAGTACCTGGACAATAGTATCAAAGTTTCAAATTTCAGGTGAATTAAATTTCCGTTTATTATAATAGAAGATAATCTCTTGCGTACTAAATAAAGGTATATGAATAAGCTATTTCTTCCAATATTTAGCGCATTAGTTTTCAAAATGTAACCTTTAGTTTGAGAATTATTAACTCGTTCTCTTAAAACGCATATGTAACGAGTTTCATTACAAAAGGCTTGTAGCATATTATTTTATTTAAAACATTATTCAGGGTTATGAAGGTTATTTATAATCCTTCATATATATTGATTATCGTTGGCTATTTTGGAATATAGATTATTATGTGACTATCTATATAATAAGTGTTTATGTGCATACAAAACGGATTAATCCAGTTAAGCGCTGTTTATATTTGTGATCGGCTCTAAATTTTCTACCTTTTACCGAATACTAAATCAAGAAACAATATGAAAAGTTTTATAGTGCCAATAGAGATTAGTAAAATATATATATATAAATGGCATTGTTGTTGATCTTTAAAATTTGGGAAATTATTTTTACATTCGTAGACTAATATACTGACGTGTAGACTGAAAATAAATTGAAGTCAAGAATATAAAAAAGACAACTAATAATATGAAGTACAGCCAATATCTAAAATACAACTATTAATAAACAACAAATAAATTGAAGTCACAGACATCTAAAGAATATCAGCTTTCATGCAACTTCAATGATGTTCATATTTTTAGAAACTCACAACATAAAAAATAAGTAATATAGCGTTCATTTTTTTGGCCCAACGGTCTGGCATTTGTCTGGTGTAACGGCGTTTATTTTTGTCATCTGGTGTTATGGACACGGGCAATATGCAGAATGAGGGCATCTTGAAGATATTCAGTCACGCCACAGATGGGATCTTCCGAAAGCAATTATTCCAGGCCCAGATAAATACACCAGAATTCCCCTGGCACTGTAGTTTGAATAGGTTCCAAGCTGAATAGAACAGATTCTTGCGGTTATCCTCTCCATGGGGGGTGCTAATCGTTCCTCGTTCAGAGGGGGGGAAGAGACTCGATCTGCAGCGCTTTCGGAACATTTTCTGTTGGGAGGAAGGCACACTTTTAAAACAGATAAAGGTTCTTCAATCGCTCGCTTTTGGAATCGCTTTACAAAGAAGACCGAACCACTCAGAGGGTTAAAGTTTATCGTAGCGCACTACCGCACAGAATCGCAATCTTTTAATACTGGATAATGCGATATCGTCATGAACTACATGAAAATAGATCCACCATGGGTATTTTTATTTTCTTGACGACACAAGAAGACACATATAGTCATCGTTCATGAAGAAGTCACTAAGTCCAAAACTATAGTTTAGAGATGTGGTCAATTTAAACTTAATTAATTGTGAGTAGTTATGATAAATAATAAACATTATTTTACAGATTTCCAGCTCCTGAGATTGATTTCCTGATGTTTCATAACAGAAAATAATAAATTGCAAATTTGTAATTGATTGCAGGAGTCCGTCAGAGGTGTTTTGTGGACTTAATGACTTCTGCCTGAACGACGGCGATGCGCAACACAGATACTACATAAAACCGCAATTAATTATACGTAACTACGTGCGAAACATGGGTGTGGAAATGTCGTTATGGCAGCACGCCATCCGTTATCGCAAGGCAATCACACGGAACCACACAGTCTCTCAGGTTTCTGGCACTTTTTTTAGTCGCCAGATGGCGCAGTTGTTACAATAATAAGAACTTGTTTAGTTACGAAATTTTTTATTTTATAGGTGTCATATTTATTAAAACCCTCTGACAGCCAAAACGGCTAACACGGCCCGTCATGCAAACTGCCAGACAACGGCCCAGCGGCCAAAATGTAGTATGCTTATTTTCTCCCCCTTTTCGAAGAGGGTCGGTAAACGGTGGGGAGCAGTCTTATCTTCTTAGCAATGGTTGTTTCTCGTCCCACTGGTCACTCTTGATTGATGTCTCCAGTAAGTGTTCGAGGGCAGATGCTCAATTTACTCCAAGTTATCTGCTTACTTACTGTTAAAAATTCTTGCTATAATGCCTGTTAGTTATCGCAATTTAAAAATGACCCTTATACAATCAACAAGGGTTTGGATGTTAGCAACATGACGATAAAAGAACCCTCCACGACGCAAATGGCCACTTGCTTATCAGTTGGGGGAGGGAAATGTTTACCTTCTTTCATCTCTGATCTCGGCCGGTCTGGGTTTTAAAGGAACTGAATTTCAAAACACTGTGGGCTTCATAGAGTTAATACGTCAGAGAATAAACAGGCCTCACTTTATTTTATTTTTTATCCTCTTGATGTAGATGTAGTTATAAAAAGCGTTTCTTTTCTTTTTACCGTAGGTCCACGTTCCTCCCATTGGGGTCTCAGGAAGGAATTTAATTCACACGCCAAAACGCCACAAAACTTGGTATGGGAAATCCTCTATATCTCGGCAAGTACATATACTAAATCGTAAATAATGTCTTATTTTAGAGATACAAGGTAACAACAGAAGTTACAAAAAAAAATTGAAAATCGGAATTGTAGTTCAGCGACTACTGAGTCGCAAAGTTGGGATTGAATTGCCCATGAATTTCATATCAGCGACCGACCCTACATAGAATTGTAAAATATCCAAACACGATTGAAGAATTGGAAACAAAAGAAGTGAGAGTATAGAGAAAAGAAGAGAGAGTATAGAGAAACAAAAGAGAATTGAGAATAACAAAGAGAAACAAAAGAGAATCGCGAGTAAGAAAGAGAAGCTGAGTAACAAAGAGAAACAAAAGAGAATCGTGAGTAACAAAGAGAAACTGAGTAACAAAGAGAAACTGAGTAACAAAGAGAAACCGAGAAACTTCGAGAAACAAAAGAGTCACGCGAGTGAAGTAGTTCTACGCCTTTAACATCAGCGGCTGTTTGAAAAAGACAGCCTCCCGTCATTTTTTTTGTTCGAAAGTAATGCTAAATTTTTTTTAAATAAGATTCTTGGCAAATTCTTGCCTATAGAAATGACTATCAAGCTTCCTGCACCTTTCTTTTGTGCCAATGATATTTGTCCACTTTGTTTTTTTCACATAGGGTAGGCCAAAAAATGTAAAATGTCAAAAAAATCCTTTAGTACGTAAAGACTAGGTAATTCTCTGAATATGTGATTCCATATAGTACTTGAAATTGTTGATGAGGAAAGGAAGAAATCTTTTTTTAAAACCTAACTTACGATTTTTATTTCTTATTTGCGATATTCATTTGTTCTGTTGACCGCACGTAAAAATAAAGCAACTGCAAATAATCAAACGGGCTTTTTACAATTGATAAAAAAATGAACAATAAAATTAGATGGATAAGAATAAAAAATCTGAATAATTAGGAATACCTGACTTTCTCTCAAATACAATTTTAAGTTGCTTCAAAATCAACATGTTTCTGGAAGTGTGAACAAAATAATTTTTCCGTATAGTATTATAATTTCAAAATGGAATTGCACTTGTTTTCTAAACTTTTCCTAAGTTTTCATCATATATTTTACTAAAGATAAAGAGTGAATATATATATATATATATATATATATATATATATATATTAATATAAATCTAAATATAACTTGTTATATATAATCATACAGAAACAAAGTAAACAAGACATATCAAGAAGCAAATCCTATACTAAAAAGTCATTATTTAAACAATGTAGCAAAATCTAAAGAATTGAAAATACTATAGATACCATGAACAAAAATTAAGTTTAAACATTTATATGTCAACATGTGAAAAAACTCTGTTGTTATTAAAAGTATTGAAAAGGCAATCCAAGTATATGGAGTTTTCAACAATTAATATAGCAGCTTGGCTGTGGACAAGCTTTAGCCAGGTTAAATTAATTTTGCTGCTCAAACCATCCCTGTTACTAAAGTTGTTGAAAAAACAAATAGGGTAATTTAACCTAAAATGAAAGAATTTAGAAAGAAAAATCATACACTAACCCTAGCAACGCATATATATATGCGTGTTTTAGGAGGCGTTATTGATTTTTTTGATATTTCATTCAACTCCGTCTGTGGGCTTTAAAATATTTCAAAAATATAGCAAAATGAAACAATTTACCAACTGGAATTTCTTGCCCGGTTCATATATTATTTAGATTTATAAAAGATGCACCGGTTACAATTTGATGTTATGTTTATTTGATGAAATGTTTATTTCTTGTTGCCAAAGGCTAACAAGAAATAAACAAGTGAAATGACAGCAGATTTTCTCTCCAAGAAAGGGAAGCATTTTCTTGAGTTACTTAAAATCTCTAAATCGAACATTATTCGTCAATATTTATAAACATCAAAGTAAAATCAAAATCTTTTGATGCTGCTCGAATGTTAAGCAGAGAGTTTCAGATAGTCAATATGTTTACTTTTTTGCTTCTTATAAATTGTAAATATTTATAATTTCAAACGTGACGTAAATTTTATTCCATAAAACTCTGAAATAACAGCATTGAAAACTTCCGTAATAATAAAATAAATACACATATGAAGGTTTGAAGCCAAAAAAATATTTTTTACAAGTATCGCTGTATCAGTTATTGAAATATTTGACATTTTAAAGGCTTTTTTCTGTACAGAAGAAGTCACTTCGAATTATTTTTCCATTTCTCTCATATAGAAACAGAAACAAATGTTGATGTTATCATCGGTGCCGTCTTTTCAAAAGTTCATCCAGGTGTGCTGAAAACAAGTGCCAGTTTGTAAATTTTCATACAATCTCCGAAAGATAAGTTTATCATAGCTGGTGAAGCGTCGTGGAGGTGAATTCACAGTGGGTTCAACCTTGCACCAAAGTTATAATATGGTATACTTTAACCCTTTCCAGTTCACTTCAGGTTTCATTTTGTGAATTACTAAATTTATTTTAAACCTGAGTATTAGACATGTAGCTGATCATAAATATGTAAAGGAAAAATAAAAATTACCATTTTCTATTTTCAAGAAATTTCTGGTTTCACAGTGAAACCAATGAACGGTAACGGGCTATTTTTCCCGTTACCGTTCATGGTTTCGAAATGCAATTTAAATTATGTATTTAATTTATAAGAATACATGAGTATACAGGATATTCAGCCTTCATGAAATTCAATATTACTTTCGAAGATTCAATTTAAAAAATATCAATCTGTGCAAAAAAAACCCATCATCTTGTTTCTCTTAGAGATTAAAGCAAATTAACTATTGCAATGCCGATATCTTTGTGAATACTAACGGTTTTAAACTGGAATTTTTATGTAAGTTGGTCTATATATCTGGCTCTTAAGTAAGTAAAAATTACGCTACATTTCGCCCATGCGCAGTAAAAAAAAATGCTCAATGTGTGGTTTCACTGTGAAACCAATGGACACGAAAGGGTTAATGAAGTTTAAAAGTCATAATCGAAATAACATTCCCACGATAAAAGAATAAAAAATATGAAATCTCAGTTCATAAAAAGGAGCATCCCTAGTGAAACAATGCATGCAAACAAAATAATAATAATAAACACACTTTGTAAAATATGTACAAGAGTATGGAATTACACAACAAATGACTAGGATATATTCAAGAAGAGATAGATTTTTGTAATATGTCATGTTTTTTCTTATTCATTTCATATTAGCTTTGCTAATCTGCTATCGTCATCTCGCATATCTTATTAACAAAATTTTAGATAATAAGGTGAGGTGTTTCATTTTTTCCAATGTTATTGTTTATCCTCTAACTATATTTCTAATGGTGTTCGTAGTTATATATTGATTTATTTATTTGACAAATCTATCAAGCTTGCACCATTCGGTTGGATCCAATGTATTGTCTCGACATTCTTCAGAAAAGTCCACAAATTGATTGGCATAATTCTTTGCCAATTATTCGAAAGCATTTGCATCTCTGCAATATATTTAGCATGGGTTTGGCAAAGTAACCAAAGCACAGGTAAATGGAGTCAATAAATAAGCTTGCGCAAATGGATTGCTGATGATACATAGTGTTTCTAAGATACCAGCTTGGTCCTTTTCTTCTGTTTAAAACCAAACGTTCTTACTTTTATTCTCCCGGCAAATATCCATACATTTTTGAAGCTCCTTACTTCTTTGCAACGAAACTAAATCATGTTTATACACATCAAATGTGTTCATCCAATTGATTTTGCAATGCATTTCACATCTTGAAGGAAGAAAATGCATAGCACAGCGTGGAGGCTATGGCTCTGCGTTTTTCCCACGAGTATGCACCTAGTGTTAGACAAAGTGCTGTTCTGTATTATATGACACACAGGTACGTGCCATGTAACATGTAACAATGATTTTAAAGGTCTGGACTCCATTAAAAGAGCTGAACATTTCTGGCACTTTATCAGTTAAGGGTTTCGACCGATGTTGGATGAGACTTCTGATTATCCAAATTACCATTCGGTTGAATCCAATGTATTGTCTCGACATTCTTCAGAAATGTCCACAAATGGATTGGCGTTATTCTTTGCCAATTATTCGAAAACATTTGTGTCTCTGCAATATATTTAACATGGGTTTGGCAAAGTAACAAAAGCACAGGTAAATGGAGTCAATAAATTAACTTGCGCAAATGGATTGCTGATGATACATAGTGTTTCTAAGATATCAGCCTGGTCCTTTTCTTCTGCTTCAAACCAATCGTTCTTACTTTTAGTCAATCGGCAAATATCCATACATTTTTGAATAACCTTACTTCTTTGCAAATAAATTAAATCATGCTCATGCGAATCAAATGCGTTCAGCCAATTGATTTTACAATGCATTGCACAACTTGTAGGAAGAAAATGCATAGTACAGCGTAGAGGCTATGGCTATGCGTTTTTCCCACGAGTATGCACCTAGTGTAAGACAAAGTGCTGTTCTGTATTAAATTGCACATAGGTACGTGCCATGTAACAATGATTTCAAAGGTCTGGACTCCATTAGTTGTGCCAAACATTTCTGGTATATTATCAGTTAAGGTTTTCGATCTATGTTGTTTGAGACTGCTGATTATCCAAATTACCATTGGGTTGAATCCAATGTATTGTCTCTCCACAAATGGATTGGCGTTATCCTTTGCCAATTATTCGAAAACATTTGTATCCTGCAGAATATTTAGCATGGGTTTGGAAAAGTAACAAAGGAAAAGGTAAAAGGGGTCAATAAATAAGCTTGCGTAAATGGATTGCTGATGATACATAGTTTTTCTAAGATATCAATTTGCTCCTTTTCTTCTGTTTAAAACCAATCGTTCTTACTTTTAGTCTCTCGGCAAATATCCATACATTTTTGAATATCCTTACTTCTTTGCAAATAAATTAAATCATGCTCATGCGAATCAAATGCGTTCAGCCAATTAATTTTGGAATGCATTGCGCAACTTGTAGGAAGAAAATGCATAGCATGGCGTAGAGGCTATGGCTATGCTCTTTCCCCAAGCGTATACACCCACTGTAAGACAAAGTGCTGTTCTGTATTAAATTGCACATAGGTACGTGCCACGTAAAAATAATTTCAAAGGTCTGGACTCCATTAGTTGTACCGAAAATTTCTAGTATATTATCAGTTAAGGTTTTCGACTGATGTTGGGTGAGACTGCTGATTATCCAAATTACCTCGATATGTATCCAGTTGAAGCAGAAGCAGGTTATAAGTGATCAAAACACCGGTCGACGTAAGCAGGAAACCTATGGAGAAACTGAATACTCCCCACGCACTCAAAATTAGCTTCTTTTTTAACTTTATAAATCTATAAAACAGCTCTCCTTGCTTTTTCGTTTCATCCGTCGCACATAATACAAAGGCAATTTCTTCCAGTTTTCGTCTCACTTTTTCGTTTTCTTGTGAAACTCCCAAAGCGAAGGCAGCTATCGCAAAGAAGGACGTGAAGTTTAAGACTACAGATATAACTTTCAGAGCTACATAAAACTTATCCCCATGAGGGTAAAACCCCAAAACAGTCAAAAGAGCTGTGAAGATATCTGCGAAATTCGAAGAACATAAACAGTAGACCTGAAAAGACATGGCTGCTTCTACATAACAAGTGAATTGGTGGATAGAAGAGTATTCGTTCATAATTCTGATTGTAAAAACTTCGGAACTAGAACCAGAATTTAATTTGCGACGGAATTCTTTGAGAATTCGTTTAATGTATGTACATAAGAATACGTAGAACACTGAATAAAATATTGACAGCATTATTGTTAATATATATATTGAGATATAATAAAAATAAACGAATAAAATCTTGCATGGAGAACACGAAACTTGAAACATTACAAACACAGACTGTTCTAACAATAAATTAGTTATTCTTGGATTCGTAATGAGTGCGACCAGTATTACAATACTCATAGCAAGAAAAAATAATAATACAACGTTTGTTAAGATATTAAAAATTTGTAAATGACTTTTGGTTAACTTACTATATTTTCTTCCGATGCTTGTGAAACCTTTCAACATTTTCCGTATATGATATCTTTTAAGATATATCGAAAAATAATTTCCTAAAACTAAAATTCGCCATAGAATTCTGGATGTTTGCAGTTTGTAGCATTGAAACAAGGGACACTCCAAGAGCTTTTCCGCATAAAAAATGATTCTGTAAATATTTCCTAGAAGAAATAAAGTGACGAAAGATGCTTGTAAAAGTTTCAATAATTTTGCTTTTTTATTACTTGGAATTTCCGGTAATCCAAAGATATGCATAGTTTTCAGAAACGTTTTTGATGTTTTGTTTTGTAATGGTGGTAAACAGTACATTTCGACAAACAGAGACTGTATAACAATAAATATTATTAAGTTATACTTCTGAATTTCTTTTAAATTATTATGAAATAAAATACTAAATATAATTAAATTAATAAAAACAATTATCTTAAAGAACTCTTTTTATTTATTCAGTATGACGGAGCATCCTAGAAAAACGTGACGCCATTTTTCAAGTTTTCGAAAATGAGTGAAATGTGTATCACTTTGCAAGAAAAATTTCAATAAAAAATTTTAAAAACAAAAAAACCTTGCTATTAACAGGCAACGTGACTTGGCTATAAAATAACTGTAATGATCCAATATATGTAAAAAATAATGATCGAATGTATGTCTAAAATGAGAAATGTACTTTTTATTCCCACGTTTTAAATACCAGATAAATCAAACTGCGCAAAATTTGCATGAAAAATGTATTAATCCCTTGTAATTCTCTTTAATAGTGAAACTGTATTCATACAACAATAAAAATCATTTTTATTCAATTTAACATTATACCATCGAAACACATTCATCATTAATGTATAATGCACTGTATTGTAGTACTGTAATTTAAATTTAGAAAATTGCTATTCAGTTAACCTAGAATTTTTCATGCGATATAGTGCTTAACAACACAAAGTTAAAAAGCTACGAAATGACACGCAATTATATTTCCACATAATGCTTTAGAAGACCTAACTTTGAAATGGTCATATTCGTAAATAGATTTTACTTAACCAAAAGAATCATTATTGATGAATTGCCATTCTTTAATGCGACAAAATAACATGTAAGAATCATTATTGATGAATTGCCATTCTTTAATGCGACAAAATAACATGTAGAGTGCTAAGAATTGATTCCAAATGTTTATCTGTTTTGAAATATCGATTATCAATATGGGTTTTGTGAATAAATGCATTTATTATAATTTCATTTTATAATATAAACAATCTTAAGTGTATAATATTTAAATATTGTTCCACAAAAATTTTGTTAATTGCGGGATTTGACTTAACCACAGTAACGCTTTAAATTACGATGTTGAACTAATAAAATATACGAACCACCGAAAATTTTGTTTCGAAAACATTTTAAATTCTGTTAAATGTATTAAAACTACACCTTCAGCACATGATAAGACAAAAAAAGCCTCTGGTTAAACAGAATCAATTTAATCACAGAATTAATTTCCTCAGAACTGCACAGTGAGAACATATTGTTTAGCAACGGATTCGGAAACACTCCGCGCTTTGGCGCATGCGCCGGTGAGAGTTATTTTCATCAAAAAAGGGGGAAAGTGAAGAATGGAAAGGTGATGTTTACATTTTACTAACAAAGAACTCCGGAAATGCGCTCATATGACTCATTTAAAGCCCTGAATACGTCTCTTAAGTAGCGACACGTTCAATCGTCCACCATTTTGGGGGTAACAGCCACTCTCTTCCTAAGCCTACTATTGAGAAATACGGAGTTTCGTTCGTTGAATGTGGATTTTTATTAACAAATGTTTACAGATTCCGAAATATAACTTAAATACCTAATGATATACATATAAAAAATCATTTTACCTTAAATAATAATTTATTTTTATATTAAAACACATACTATACTAAATGCGTGTTTTGAAATAATTCGCGATTTTGAAGAATAATTTTCTAAGTTATAAATTACTCCAAACCAGGGTTGATAAAAATCATGATTTTATTAAGAAATAAAAAAAATCGGATTTTTTTTATTTAAATCAAATTTTTTTAAATTTAAATTTATTTAAGTATAGTATTTAATACAAACATATATGTTAACTTAAACTGTTCAAGTTAGAGATCCAAATTAATTAATACATGCAAATTCTTTTTACATATAATTAAAAATATATATAATTACAGATATATATATATGAATAATTCCTAAATCAGTAGAAAATAATTACTTACAATGGGATTTTCTGCTTGTTTTAATACTTACTTTTCAATTATCAATTCAATTATATAATTATTTAAATAAAGGATGCTTACTGTTATTTAGAGATTTTACTCCTTAAACCACAGTGCAGAATTATATATTTATTATAATACTCAATTATATATACTCACATTTAATTTTTTTTAATAGTAGGTCTTGAATTTATGGCTTTATATAAAATAATTTATTTTTATCTCTGAAGCGGCAATTCTCATGCCAATGCTCTTGCTAGAACAATTTTTTTACCTTCCTTAGCTCTAAAGCTCGATTTTTCTTTTTAATTAAAAAGTGCATTCTGTGAGTGACAAAAATACTAACAAGTTTAACCATCAAATTCCAGCACTGAGGAAACTGTTTAAAATGCTCCATAGAAGAGCTTAAAAATAATGACTTCATTTGCTTTAAGTATTCCAAGTATAATATTAAAAGCGTGATACACACATTCAAGCGAAGACCCAAGATGGCAGCTGTTTACCCATGTGACTGGCAACTTCCAATCAAAATCGAAAGCGGCACGAAGTCGATGGGGAAAAGAGTGTCGCTACTTAAAGAGACGTATTCAGGGCTTTAGACTCATTGCCTGACACCCCTTTCCGGTGTAAAATCGTCCGAAAGTGGTAGTTTCTGAATCGGTTGCTGAACAGTGACTCAAGAATCGTTCAAGTAGCTCGGTGTTTTTCTCAAATATGAGGGTAATGAGTTTAAAAACTCCAGTCAATCCACTGGAAACAGCTTATACGTTTATTGAACGATTAGGGACAAGGATCTGATTTGATGGAGCTTACTGGCACAAAAGTGATTTCTGATTATTCTGTACCAAACGTATGGTGTGGAAGGAAATCTTTGAAACTTAAAAGATGCTGTCATATGTCATGACTTATTAACTCTATAGTCTGCACGAAAAAAAAACTAACCGCAACATAAACACTACTTGAAACATGTTTACAAAATTAATCAGATCAAATAGTACAGAGTTTCCCAACCTTTATTCCCTCGTGTACCCCTTGATTAATCTTTATATTTTCGTGTACCCCCTACCGTCATATCCCCCCACCCCAACAACCATCCTTCCATGCAAAGAAGTTTCCATGAATAATGTTAAGGTTAGCCTAAGTTAGCTTAAGAGTCAAATGACTCGAATTAATAACATTTGCTGGACTTTTTTATTGCAGTTTTACAATAATATTAGTTCAATGCTGAAACAAATGAAATCAGTATTGTGATAATTTCGTATTAACTTATAAGGGTAGCTAAAAATTACACTCCGTAATAATTAACTATTTAAATATTAAAGTTACGAATTACCAAGTATCCACTTGGAGAAACCGTATTCTGTAAATCTTTTAAATCCTTATGTTTTCTTGTTTCCGCCGTTACCAACTTTGATTTCGCGTACCCCCAACTAGTCCTTCGGTTACCCCCAGGGGTACACGTACCACAGGTTGGGAACCTCTGACATAAAGTATACCAGGTGGCCAGCATTTTTACCTCTTCATTCTTAAAGTAAAGCAATTGTCGTTGCTTAGCTTGTTCGCAACATTCCTTATGAATAAAGGAAATTTTAAATACTGAAACACTTGCTAAACAATATACAATTCAATATTTTAATTTTATTCATATTTATATTTTTCTTCAATATAGATTTTTTTTCTCATCCTTAAACTAGGTCGGGACTCATACCGGCACCTCTGTATCGGTTGGCTACAACTAAATTACTTCATTCAGTTTGAACAAACGCACCCTGTTTTGGTTTTATTTTCTTCTACAATCAACGAAAGTTACCGAACCGTAAACGAATAAAACTTTTCCCCTTGGTTTTAACTTTTATGTTTATTTAGCTTCTACAAATACTCAGTCATACAATATCATGCAAATAC
>BGPR01040956.1:0-13780 GCA_013235015.1 Araneus ventricosus | reverse complement strand
GTTCTGTGTTTCGAAAATTTAAGTAAAGAAAAAAGTAACCGGGAATTATAGAAAATCAACAACGTAAACATGTTCGTAGAATAATGTCTGACTAACAGATAAATATTTGCATGTGTCATTTAGAAAATATCAAAAGGCGTACAAATAAAACCATACTCGACAACTTTTTAGTGAGATAGGGACCCCGTGAGTCTGAAATAGAGTCGAGTATAACGCTAACAGACTGGTAAAAAGAAAACAAATTTCTGTCAAGCAGTAATGTATAATTTTCTAACCATCTTTCACTTACATAGCTATTTCTACTCTAAACAATTTATAGTAAAACTAAATTAAATCTTCGCCTGCTTAGTTGTTTATCTTTTTGGGATAAATTTAATGGTTTCCATTGTTTATTATTTTGCTAAGAATTTTTACAACAATCACTGTTATAAAAGTTTAAGTAAGCAGTCATCTGGGATCCAGGAATGTATTAGACCATTTTACTTTAATTCCTATGGGTAGAATAGTTTTGGTTTATGAACATCCTTCAGGAAAGAATTAAATTCGTAAAAGAATGTTTGACAGTAGTTTTTGCGGTTTAAAAACTTTTAAAATTCTGCAATTGTTTTAATTTTCTTATTTATGGGGAATGCAGAATTCCTACATCACAAATATATTGTACAATATTTTAACAACATTGTTCGATATTCTCAGTATAGCAAAATATCATAAAAAATGTGTTTGCAACAATGTTCAAGATTCTCAGTATTCTGAATTATCCAAGAATATTATATTTGCAATGCTGTTTCGTATTTACAGCATTGTGAAAAATAAGAATTTTCTGGAATATCTTATGCGTATTGGGAAATAATATTATAAAGGAGGTGTAATTAGCGAAGTTCAAATATGCAAAACTTTACAATATCTTCAAGAATAACTTTTCTGCAACCAGGCAATATTGTGTCAGTAATATTCATTGAAATAAATCGACTTTTCCGCTGTTATGAGTATTTGACTTCGTTTATAGCTCTCTCCACAAGATTAAAATCACATTATTTTTGGAAACTATTTTCGGACAAAAAAAAGGTTTCTCAGACTTTATTCCAAAACTAAATATTTCGAAGATCATAAAGCGAACTTTGGCAAAGAATCGGAAGATTTGAAGAGAGTGAATCGGAGGTTTTATAAAGTATTTCTTTATATTTGTTATTGTGGTGCTTTCAAATCTTCTTATGAAAATGCGAGCAGCAGATGAAAGTTCCACCGCCGGATATTAAAAATATTCTTTCGAAAAGTTTTTGAATATTTCGAGATAGCAATTATTCTTGAAGTATTGTTAGAGTCAGATGTTCCATAATATTCATATTTAATGTTGTAAGAAAAGGGTTCCGTTAAGAGGTCTTAACTCCTTTTCTCAAAAGAGCTCAAATCAAATCTTAAAAGAGTATGAGTGCTTCCTAATTGCTTCTTACTTGAAAGTTTCTTATAAGATAGGTGAAGAAATAAAATGTTTTACAAATATTTCAGTTACAATGCAATCTTTAAATAACTTAAGTTTCATTTGCATGGAAGAGATGAATGCCATCTTAAATTCCATGAACTCGTAGTTTCAAAACACTTTAAAATGGAAGTTTTAAATCACCTTATTTACTTATGATATTGTTAAACTGATTTGTAAGAAGAAATTTTAGATTTCGAATGTGCATTTGATGTATTTTCTATATTATTAGAAGCATTTCGTTTGAAGTTGGAAACCAACGAAGTGCATTCCCTCGCACATTACAGATACTAATAGAATAAACTTATTTAAAGAAGAACATCTTTATTTTCGCAGTGGTAAGAATCATGCAACAATTTACAATATTTTGTGTTACATAAAAATACTCATAGATTTGTGTTCCTGTAATTCATTTCGCACATACACACGTGCTCGCACTCACTCATTCACGCACGCACACACACTCACACACACAGAGAGAGGGAGACTTTTATTGTTTTGTTTACATATTTTTACACACATACTGTTTCTATCCAATCAAATTTCCTTCTTTCTTACGATTTGAAGTACAGAATCGATAAATAGTCAAATTAAATCCAAAACTCAAAGAAATTTGGAAACTGAGCGTTTTTTTCTTCTTTCGGAATAATCTTGGTTCAAGCACGAACCAGATGAATAACAGCACAAAATACATAGTCGATTTTCTTCACGATGCTGTGTAGTTAAATATAAAACTCACCATATTGTGTAAGTATAAGAGAAATTAGAGTAAAGAACACTTTTGCTGTTTATTCCCTTTCGAAACGTTTAGCTGAAGCCCACGAACATACACTAGATGTTTGCTTTCAATACACTTATCAGCCCTCAACAGAAAGAAATGCATCGCTTAACGAAACTCTTTCATCTATTTAAGATTAAATATCTGCTATTATTTTACAGAAATTCATATAAAATAACAGACGAAAGTTATAAAAATATGTAATACTACATTATTTCTGTGTAGAGTCTTCATTTCCAATGTTTCAATTTTTAATACAGGTAGTATTGGACAAGAACTTTTAAATATTCGTATTGCAAAGAATATAATTTTTGAGCTAAATCATTACATCTTGGTAAAATTATACTTAACACTTAACACCACAGCATACCCCCGAACTCGGAGCCAGGACGGCTCCCTGTCGGTTGGTTGGGTATGCGTGAGGCTTTATTAAAAAAAGCCAGAGCAAAAAAAAATTACAATTTCTATAAAAAGATACAAAAAAAAAACATGACATTTAAAACAAAAGAATATAATATTTTTTTAAAGTTTAGTCTTTCGGATCGTTATGTTGTTGAATTTGAGAGGGTCGTGCCCTGTGTATGGAAGAAGAGAGAATATGAGTACATAGGGTTAGTTGGGTCTGTGGCTAGTTGTTGTCGCCATCTTTTGGAAATAAGAGTGTTTAGTTTTCCGCGATGAAGTGGATGAGTTTTTTTATTTTCGTCCTAGAATTGTTGTTGTTCATGACTCTTCTCCATCAAAGTGGTTCTAGGTCTGCTGACGGTTTTGTTAAGTGGTATGACGTTGTAAACAGGCAACTTGTAGCATAGTGTAAGGGGTTTCCCAGCTTTCCGCAGCCACAGAAATCGCTGCTTCTCATGTTGAATCTTTTGAGATATGTTGGAAATGGGCCGTGGCCTGTGACGAACATTATTTCTGGCCTTTGCCATGGAGTAGTTGTCTTGACTTTTGGCAAAACGTTATGAACGCTCCTGCCTGTTTCTCCATTGTCCCATTCTTTTTGCCAGCGGATGATGGACTCTTTTTGTAGCAGACTCTTGATATGGTTTCTTGGTGCTGGGATGAATGTGGGGATTCCCTCCTGTGTTGCCTTCTTGGCTAGTACGTCCGCCTCTTCATTACCGCTGTATCCGACGTGAACCTTAATCCATCCAAGTTTAATGTTTGTTGATTTAAGTAATATTTCTTTTGTTTGTTGAGCAATAGGGCTCTTGGTGTAAATTGAAGAAATTGAATGGAGGCTCGACTCACTATCTGACCATACCTTTATCTGTTGGTTGGTCTTGCTTGCCCAAAGACAAGCCTCCTGTATAGCAAGAAGCTCTGCTTGGAAGACTGTGTTGAAGGGACTAAGTTGCGCCATCCATTCGTATTTTGATATGTCTTCTTCCATGGCACAGAAGGCGATGCCTGTTTTTTCTTCTATCTTTGAACCGTCCGTGTAAATTTTGAGACCGGGTACTGGAAGGAATTGCTTTTTCAGAGATATTCTGTCTTCTAGTTGGAAAATTGCTGGGTGGAATTTGGTGGATGTTGTGTCGTCCTTGTAGTTTTTGGGGTTGAAGTTCATATTGTTGTAATTAGATGTTTTGCGCAGTCTGGCTGTTCTGACATAGACCGCTTCCTGTTCTGCTTTGATGTGGAGCGGTATGATCCCTTCTATAACCTGTAGTGCGGCTGTTGGAGTAGTGAAATATGCCCCTGTGATGTTGAGCAGAAACTTCCTCTGAATTGAATTTAAAAGCCTGGATTGTCTGGCTGATAGTGGATAGGCCCATGCTGCAGCTCCGTGAAAAATCATCCTCTCTGCCACTGTTTTATACAGCCTTCTCCTGAGGTCTTTGTTAAGTCCCCAGTTTGTTCCTGCTATTCTTGTGATTTTTTGGTGGAGGTGAGTTAGTTTAGTTTTAATGTTATTGAGATGATCAGCCCAATTCACCTTGTTGTCTATTATTATTCCTAGGTATTTAAGGGAGGTAGATCTTTTAATTATTTTATTATCCCATTTTACTCGAGGACCACTTACTAATCTGCTGACGAGTATGGTGGTGGATTTTTCTGTAGATACCTTGAGTTGGTGTTTTTCAGTCCAGTGTTGGAATTTCGTGAGGGCTGCCTGAGCAGTAGCTTTTAGCTTTGCTCCTGTGGGTTCGCGAGGACGAAGAGGTAAAATTATACTAATTGAAATACAAATCTGGAATTTCATTTTTTAAATTTTTGGGAAGTTTTATTAAGATAAATTTTTCCAGAACATGAACTTAACGGTATAAGAAAATACATTCATTGAATTTTTGAAAACAAAAATTGTAGCAATGTACAACGTACTAAATTTTTCATTTAAAAAATTTCGTTATTATTGCAAATGTATTAAAATAACTTATATTTAGCACTAAATTTAAATTATTTCACAATTTTTCTTGAAATTTTACTTATTTCGAAACAAAAATTATTAAAATGACGTGAAATGAAATAAAGAGCTGTTAAAAAATCCTGGGATCAAAGATGGCTTTCATATGTTTTACGCAATGCTTCTCTTTCCGTTTAAAGCCATTCTCCATTAAAAATTGTTGAATCTTTTTTCTTCGAGGGAATACACAAAAGCATTAAATCCTTCGAATAAGCTTGTTTGATTTTTTTTCTGCAGGTATTCATTAATTATTCGCAAAAAAATATTTCAAAAGCTAAGTGTCCTTGGAGCGTAGAGAAACTGCAAACGCGTCAATTAAGAGAAATTCCTATGAATGAGATTTCTTGATTAATTAATAGGGTAAACTTTTTTTGTGCTTTACCAAAATCTTGCAAATGAAGCAAAATCTAGTTTGTTAATTTCTAAAAAGAAAATTCCTTCTTTAGATAAATGCGCATATACTGGAACTTTCTTTTGCATGTCTAATAAGTATTAATTTTGAAGCTGTAGAGGTAAAAGAATCATTATTTTTTTGAAAATAATGAATTTAAAGCTGTTTAATTAGATCGGTCGTTGTTTGTAACTTGTCATTTTTTTCTGCTTTTCTTTAACGCATAGCATCGATCTAAAAATTCAAAATATGAATATTTTATAAGCAAACATTAATTATATTTGTTAAAATATGTTATGAACAATGCCTTAGTTAGCATCTGTATTTGTTTGGATAATTAGCAAGTTATGAATTTTAATCTATATATTACTGGATTTTATAAAGAAGCAACTTTTGAGAGGAGAAATTATTTTATTTTAAACCCGAGGGCACGTTCTGATACATTGACAAAATTATAAAAACTTATTTAGATTCACGAATAACTAACTTATTAGAAATCATGAATAAATAACTTATTAGAATTCATGAATAAATGTTCGATAACATATTTTTTTAAAATTTCATAACTAAACTTATTTTATAAATAATTCAAAGGAAAATTTCCTTCCCGAAATTTATTCAATTAGTATTGACGTTTTGATTTTTAACTACACCACAAATACCAGTTAATTTCCTGACTATTACAATTTTCCTGAGAGCCAATTCATTTTCACTCGATATATGTGAAATGAGCCTCAACGGTTTAATTTTGGAATTGTTTCTGGAATTTAATCTGTAAGTTTGGAAAAAGAATTCGGCGTTTCAGCAGATTGTGAAACAAAGCACAATTGGATGTTAGATTGCATGCACAGTTACTTTTTCTCATATGATTGCAACGCCATGTAAGTTGCCTATTATTTACCGCGCAGATAATATTGTTACGAAAGTAGTCCGGTGGTTGTACGATGAAAGCAGTCCAACAAGCTGGATAGCTAAAAAAGACGCTTTATTTAAGGAATATTCTAGAAACTCGAAACACAGTTATCACGAAAAGAACAGCACTTGCCCAAATTAGCAATAAAAGCAGATAACAAATCGCTAATAATAACTGAAACGTCATTTTCAATAAGCTCGGCGAGTCTAAGCTGAACAATTCGCACTGCGGACAAGGCTTCAAAGAGATTCTAAAGGCGTTCAAACACATGCACTCGTCTCAGCAACTACGAGTATTTATAGTCTTCCCGACATGGTGTGACGTCGCATCGACTCGTCTAGAATAATTTCTATATTTTTGTTCCTAATGGAGTTAGGATGATGATTCTAGTATTTTCTTGACCTTTATTTTGTCGCCAGTGTCACAAAATTTATCGCTAAAGTCCTGGGTCATTGACTTCCATCCAATACGAATCTCTGTAAAACCTTCTTTCCAACCACAAACTAACATAGCAAGAAAAATGGTTTTACAGATTCGTAACAATATGGTTCCTTTTATTTTATTCACGTCATCAACTCACCTTCTTTGTATTACAGTTTATATCCCATTTTATTATATAATAAGATGGGTTATAATGCTTTAGAGCGTTGAAAATTCAGTGAAAATATTTCTAAATTTAGCATAAGGTCTATGTTCATTTATATTTATTGTAAACGAGATGTGCGTTAAATTATTCGAATCTTGATATAATCTTATGCTATAACACTGAAAAAGAAATAGATCAAGTTTTAATTTCAAGCAAAAAATCGTTAATAATAATGTTTTAAAAGTATTATGGTCACAGTATTCTAGTACAAAATATTCTAGTTATAGAATTTACATTAAAACGTCTTTTTCCCCCTGCAGATGCACAAAGCGAAATTTATATTCTGATGTATGATAAATACGTATGTCTCATAATAATTGTGTTTATTAGAACTATTTATGATTTGATGTATCAACTCGTTAACGGAATGGGAAAATACTAGAAACAATTCAATTTGCAGTACTAGTGGTAGTCGCATTTCAGCACCGAGTAACGCTTCTACAGACACACCAACCACATGAGAATTATATTCTTTCTTTTGATCAACATATGCGATGTTAAGAATAGAATTTACGATTTTGATGCATTGTTTCGGGAGTTTTAGAGAATACCTTTGTTACGTATTTCCTTAAAAAATGTCGAATTGAGTTTTGATTCGATATCGAAATCTCTATTATGTGTATTCAAACTTTGAAAGATGCAACTGTAAGCAAGTTTTAGAAATTCTAGAACAATAAGTTGTTAACAATAAGAATTGGAAACAAAGATATGATCAATGTTTATTCATTTCCAGCAAACTTTAACGAGATATTTTCCGCATAAGATATTCTACTATTCGATTAATCAATAAGTAACTTAAATGATTTTGAAATCATAACAAAGAGAATTGGATTACCAACTCTTTTAATTATCTAACTGTATGGTAATGATAGATTCTCAATGAATAATTTGATTAATTATTCATTGAATTAATAATTTGATAATTTAATAATTTTTTGTTTTAATAATTTGTGAAATTTGAGATTACTCTTTTTGGAATAAAAATAAATTATTTATTTTGTTTTACAAAAATGAGAACATATGAATTTAATTTATTAAAATCTTAATTTATACGCCTCCATGTTTTCACGTTTAAACAATTAACTATTAATATTTAAGATTAATTTACACATCACAATGATGAATAATCACGCTTCATTAAGAGTCAACATTATTCAAATCAATTAACTAAACTTATACCTATATTTTACAATTCAATGATAATGATAATGTTTTAATAACTTCAAAACTTTAAAAATGATCATTTCGGTTTTTTTATGTAGATTGATTATTCTCATAATTTAATAACGATGAATAAAAATTTATGATTTTATAATTATCTTAATTTATAAACTAGCCGAGTTTCTATGAGTTTAAAAATTAATGATACCTACATATTTAAGGTTAGTTTAACTCATTACAGTGAGAAATAAATAAGCTGCTCGAAAAGCTAAATTTATCGAATATCGTCGCTTAACAAGCAATACCACCTGTCTCAATTTTTTGAAATTTGAAACAAGAAGAAAAAACTGAATTTTTCGCAACCATAAACGAATATTTCTGATTTTTTTTGTCACATCTGTTATGAACATGAGACCACATGCTCCTACCAAATGTGAAAAGAAATCAGAAATATTCGTTTTTGGTTGCGAAAAATTCAGTTTTTTCTTCCTCTTTGAAATCGCAAGTAATCAGATAGGTGTTGTTGCTTGTTAAGCGACGATATTTTACAATTAACCAACCTAAGACTAATCATTTTATTTCTATTTCAGAAAGAAAGTCAAATATCATTCATCCAGCTAGTTTCCCATTTAGGTTATCGCATATACTTGTGTAAAGACAGATAGAGGAATACAGGGACATAATTCCAAAGATTTTTTTTTAACTCGGGAATGTCTAAAATGTACAGCTTCATCAAAATCTTAACATCGAAATTTTTCCCCATTGCTTTATTTTTCTCTTTGTTTAATACAAATACCAAGAAAAAAGGAAGAAAAACTCGGTTGTTTCCTTTTGTAAAATTCTATTATCTTATAATCTCAACATGACAGTTATGTTATTTTTTATAAAATGAGATGAAACAGGTGACTATTTTAATGCAATATTAGGCTGGACTTTGACGGTCGGACCGTTCCACTCTATTTGGATCAGACAGTTTCAGTTTTCAGCAAATCAGTTTAGGTGGACCATTCATGGAGTCTCAATGAAACGACACAGCTATTCACTTCAATTCCCTAGGGCTACTATACCTACCCCTCTTCGGGCTTTCAAAACAGTACCCCGCCCCGCTTTTCCGAGAGAGCTTCACTCCCCCTCCCCATTTTGTGATTTTCGCTTTTGTGAGAGAATCTCGCTGCCCCTTACCTACGATCGTATTTAAGTTTTATAGCCTAGTTATCGGATTTTGGCATTGATGACGGGTTTTGGAACAGCTGGCTCCAAATGGTGTAGGACGGAGCTCTCGTGAATTTCCAGCTTTAGTAAGCAAATATATCCTATGCAAAAAGATATGATATTATTTTCTTGTGAAAGGTTCGCATTCACTTTCAGCCATCAGTTGACGGTTATCAGATAACATTTCAGTTAATAAATGAAATAGCGTTTTTCGCGAGACACTATTTAACGTTGATATGTCCTCTTAAGGGAGATAGCAATATGATATTTAAATTTCGATACTGTTTTATTGTAACTAAATTTGCCCAAAAATTACCAATATCGCAGTGAAGCATTACACATCACGTCAGCGTTAAATTCTAGCTTAATAATAAATAGCTTACAAAACGTTCTCTTAAACTCAAGTGACCTGCACTTCATATAAAAATGAAATAATTTACAAATTTATTAAGCATAATCGTTCAAACGAACAAACGATATCCAAGCACATATTCACTGAATTTTGTTTTGAATGAGAATAAAATGCTGCATTCAAAATAAGTATGAACTTTTAGTTCGTTTCATGTTATTATTGTTTTTGGTTTATTTGAGTAACAATGAAAGACTACTTGAAGAGACTTTCTTTATTAGATTTTACTCATAAGACTAAATTGAAGGAAAAAAATTCATTTCTACAAAAAACAAATTGTTTTAATATATCAACAAATAATTAATCTTCCTAACTTTTGCTAGTTAGGAAGGTCAATGAATTCTCAAAATAAAAATTATCTCCTCTTTTTTTGTCGATTTAACCCAGCATTTCGTTGATTTAACTTGTAGAATTCAAAATCTGAATAAAAATATTGAATAGATATAAAAGTGGCATCCTTTTAATACGATAATTTAGTTGCTTGGATTCAAGTCGTTGTTTCCAAAATCTAATGAATATGCATAGATTTTCATGAAATCATATAACATGTATAGGCAACATAAAATTTACCATTCAAATTTAGATCGTGTTTCTTATAAGTCGAATGCCATTATTTGAAATTCCTCTATAATTTCATATTTATTTGTATAGTGATGGTTTTTTTATATAAAGCTTGTATTAAAACATCGCATTCTATATTCAACCTTCCGTCGGGCGCATTTAATCTGTAAGATGAAGCACCCATATTTTTTTTGTACTAAGTGCGAATTTTACCGAGAAAGGGGCTGGAAGTCTAATAGCTTCCTGGCTTCCTACCACTCTAAAATAAATAAAAATGATAAAAAAGGGAGATTAAAATTAATTACAAGAAGTAAGAATCTGGTGAATGACTTCATCAGAGGCCAGACATTCATGCAGTTTCAAAAATGGAATAGGTTTTCTGTAGAGGAAAAAGACTTTAAGCTCTGAATTTAATATCCTCTTTTGGCCTGAACCTAAACCGGAATGTATTGGAAAGAAAAACATTTATCCTCAAAGAAGAAATTAAAGACAATCTCCAGAACAAAGTGTAAAAAGAAGGGATTAAAATCTTACATCTTATAACATATTTGGAACAAAGAAGTGACGCTTTGCTTTAACAAACGTGTGTTACAATGTAAAATAGATGCGTGCACGTATCTCCATCTAGTGAGGGAAACACTAACAAAAGATTTGAAATTTTTTTTGTAAATTTTTTCCTAAAGATTTTTTAGGGATTAAAGAATTTTTTCCTAAAAAATCTTTAGGAAAAAATTTAGGAATATATTCATAATTAGTCTTTTAGTAATGTGGCGAGGATCTGAGAACGAGTCATGGAACATTATAAAGTTCTGTAATATTTTTGCACTCTTGTTTTTAAGGATCTCAAAAGCTTTTGATATAGACTTTGCTAGTATTATGCGCAGGGTTATAATTCTTTATCGCACTTTCGATGTTTCGGCGATGTTCACTAAAAGGGATAAAGAAGCTTCCTTAACACTCGTCCCCCAAAATTTCCTTAAGAGCCATATGGAAAGCATTAAAATATCCGATATTTTTTACACGAATTAAATGACTGCGCCAGAAAACATTCTTGGCGAATTTTTAATGGTGGGATAGGCTGCAGGAGTGTAGTGAATCCGGAACGCCGTTCCGGCACTAATTTTTTTTTACGCGAAATATATAGGGAAGAGTGGGGTAAAACCAGGTAGTGGAGTAAAACCGGGAACCCTTCATTCTGGCAAAATTATTTCTTCTTTTTTTCTAGCGGACATATATTGAATTACACTCTAGAAGAAAAAAATATAAAGTCTAGAAAAAGGAAGGGAGTTAAAAACTAGTCAAGAAGAAGGAACAGTCATAGTGACATGTTGCAGCTGTTGAATTCACTGCTTCTGTAAAGGTTCATTTGTTTTAAGACGTCAACTCTATAATGTTCTTTTGATTTTAAACTTTCCTTACTTAAAAATCATTACACTTTTAAAAACCATTTTTAGTCCATCTTATTAAAAGTTTGCTAAGTAGTTATACCCTATGAAACAATAAGGATTACCTCCAGTAATTGCGCTGTTCCACTTCGTTTTCTAGAACCTCTGCACTCGGGGCAAAATCGGGTACTCCAAGTGGCGTAAGACCGTGTCAGTCAGTATTAATGATTCTTCCGCTAAAGACGATAAAAACACATCAGATGTTGATTGTTTATATTTTAAGGATGGATCTTCTAATTGAAATAACGAAGGATGGTTAATCTAATATAAAAACTGTCTTAGCTATGCCCACGTAAGCTGCGATGACAACTGCTTTACATGCGAATTTTTTTAACTAATATTCTTAAATTGCCATATAAAATAAAAACGATTGCAACTTTTCCACTGAAAATCGAGCTTACCTAATTTCTCATAACGTTAACATGTGTACCCGGTTTTACACCACTAGTGGGTTAAAATTGACTTTTCTTATATAAAAATCATTGATAAAAAAGTAGTGAAACTGTGACTTTTCTAGAAAACTATATTGTACTCCTATAAGCAAGGAATAGTTTAATAAAATTTGACAAGCTATCTGTCGAATATTTTAGCTCCAACAGGCCTTCGAACCTTAGATACCCGGTTTTACCCTACTTTCCCCTAATAAAAAATTGCGAAAGCGTCCTAAGAGCAGCGCAATTTTTGTGACCCAGATTAGGGAGTTCAGATACTGCTTTTAGATAGTCCCGACACTGCTTATTTTGCAACTACACCACTGATAGGCTGAGACTTGAGCAATTAAATAACAGTTGTACTCAAATAACCTATGATAGGTTACAGGACTTGGGAGGTTATAGGGCAATTAACTCAAATAAACTCTAACCTGTGGGATTAATGTATTGTTGGTACTGATTGAATCAAAAGCATTTCATTAGAACGACTACCACAAAAATGAAACCATGCACATGACCGATGAGCTGCCTTTGGTACTTAAAATAGTGTTGCTAATATATTATTTAAAGATATTAAATAAATTTATTTTAATTGTAGAAATATTAACACAAACTTTTTCTAAGAAAATCCAACGTCCACTGAATAGTAGTAATCTGATTTCTTTAATTTATCTCTTTTCCAAGTCTAATTTGGCCGGTTTTCTTACCCGATCATTGGATTAAAAAAACCGGTTGTAACCGGACCAAAAAAATTACCGAACAAACCGGTTTTCTTTTTTAACCGATAGGTTTTGCCCATCCCTAGTTCAAAGGGTTTTTAAAACTCGTACTTGGAAAATTTACTGAATATTATGTTTTCTGAAAGAACAATTTATGTTTTCATGCCTAGTGTTTGACATGTTTCAAAATGTGATGTACCTATTGAGCATAAGTACCTAGTTATAGCTCTTTTTGAAAAGCTTCTGAAATATCTAAATGCTTGTTGATGCAAATAAAAAAGTTTTTATGCTTAGCTCATAAATCGGCATTTTTGAGTTGAAACACACTGCTCAAAATATAATTTTCGCAAAATTATTCTAATCTAACATGCAAAATATCTAATTCGTATGCTGAATACTGAATTCGTAAGTAGCGCTTTAAAGACATTAAAGAAGAATATTCTTTCTGCAAAACAGCATCACACAAAGGATTTACTCAACCCAGTTTTGGCATGCGGAAAAAGCATGAATGACCAGGCCGCCACTACAAATAATTCAGGCATTGTGGCTCCCATAGCCTCCATTACGGGCAGCACATACGACCACCCCTCAAACAGATGCAAGACCCTCAACTGGTTGGAGGTAACTCGACCCCGCACCATTATTGCCCGTGCCACCGGGAAGCGAGACTCGTCTTACTTATAAGGCAGATTCTCATCGTCTCATCTCCATATTTGAGGTGCCTCCCCAAGTGAGAATGCAAAACAGCGTCAGTGACGCCATACATAAACTGTAATTTCCAGAATTCAGGAAAACAGTCGGAAGATTGGGAATCCTATATTATGATTTTTCGATGCGCGACATTAGGTTTTACGGAATACTTCGTGCAGAAACCTTTCGAGAAATACCTCAATGTAATGATTTACCAGAATCAATAGCTTGGCAAGGAATTGATCAACTGGAATGGGATGCATCAGAAAGACAGGTGGAATATTTTTTGGTGCGTCTCAAAGTGTAATTTGTCAACATTTAAAACGATTCGAAACTACTGAAGATGTTCGTATGGCAACAAACCCGAACCGAAGACAGTTATTTGTCTATTAACAACCCATCGAAGCAGAACAAGAAATGACACTTTTCTGCGAAGGTGTTATATATGCAAAAGGAGATTTTTCAGGCTACAAGATGGGATAGATACATTGACATAAACTGTACGAAATTGCCTTTATCAGTATGGATTGTATCCAC